>BRYA01001462.1:0-55632 GCA_030267965.1 Triparma columacea | reverse complement strand
GATAGATCTCTTGGTGGGATTTGCAGGCACATACCCATAGAAGTCAGGCACTTGCTCTCTCTTGACTGGGTCGGTGTCATAGTCATAACTGATAGTCGCAGATGCAAAGCCTGTTGTCAACGCTGAAACTGAAAGTGAGACCCAAGCTACATCTGCAATGTCTTTTTTACTTGTTGCAATAGCCGTAAGTTGGATAATCACTCCTGGTATAGCTTCAGCAAACATCTCAATACATTTCATGAAAGGTAACTCTGCCATCGCATCAAGTGCTTGCCCAGCCTCTTGTTTTTCCCCCTTTGCTACCCTGTAAGCATCGACAGCAGGCTTAAACCCAATCAAAATAGAAAACCATTCCCTAAGCACCCTCACCATCCCCAACTTTCTATTCTGTCCCCAAACAGTAAACATTTGAATCCCAATAGACACTGCCAAACTTCCCAAAGATGCCTTAAAGTACCCATACTTCTTATCACTCCAAAACATGTATGTCACATACACATCAGTGAGCAAATCAAACATGGATGTAACAGCACCAACAGTAACTCTCCAAATCAAACCCCAAGGTGCTGATTTTATCACACCCTTCCCTATCTCCACAAACATGCCCTCCATCCATGGAAACTCCTCAAACAGCTCCCCAACAGCCCTGTTCTGTAACCTCCACATATCTACCCCAGCCTTTATAACCTTCCTGCTCTTCAAACAAGGCATCAAGTTGTTTCCAATCACCCTTGCCTTCTTCTCATCCACACACTCAAGCTTAGTAGACTCTGAGCTGTTGGAGCTAAACTCACAAAGCCTTGCCCTCTTCAGCAAAGTGACAAACCAAGGGTATTTCTTCACAACCTCTCTCAATGCGACATTCTCCTTGCAAACCTCCTCAACATGTCTCTCTCTGTCCTTCCTTGAGTGTACTTCTCCAAGCTGTCCTCCATCCCAAACTAAATCAGCACCCAAGGCCTCGCCAACTTGCTTGGACATCTCCATTAAATTGACAAGGTCAATAAAGTAGCGTTGTGCTTCAGCAGCCTCATCTAGATACCTCTCCAG
This sequence comes from Triparma columacea, assembly GCA_030267965.1. Taxonomy (NCBI): domain Eukaryota; class Bolidophyceae; order Parmales; family Triparmaceae; genus Triparma; species Triparma columacea. Next base: position 54,582 of record BRYA01001462.1, on the reverse strand, counting down.
AATTGATCTCGTTGCCTCCACACTCACAGAGCTACCAAGCTCCACCTTGGTGACAAATTCTACCTTTGTTGTCTTCTCTCCCCTTTTTGTGAACTTTATTGCGACTTCTTCAGATGCCCTTTGTGCAGTACTTTTCTGAGTGTTGCTCACAGCATCACTTCTCTCCATATTCTCCATTATTGGCTCCATTGTAATTACAATAGTATTTTCATCCATCTTGTGCAGCTTCATCACATTCCAGAACTCCCTGTCACTGTGCTTCATCACATTCCAGAACTCCCTGTCTCTGTGTATTCCTCCATGTTTTGACTCCAACTTCTGCCTTTTCCTTACAACCACTTCCCATGTCCCCTTCTTCTCCTCAACAAATCTCTCAACATCTTCTGTTGTTTCTTGATGGACTCTGCTCTCAAAGTCCCAGAAGTAGGCAGCAGCTTCCTCCAAACCAGCTCCAACTGTCACAGTTGTCTTTCCCCATCCCTTTCCCATATCTTCCACCTTAATCCAGTTATCTGAAAGAGGGAATGCACCTTCAACCTTTTGTTTGCCTTCAAGCTCTAGGAACTTGGCATCAAATGTCACAGTGGACATTTCTTTGATTTCACCTATTCCACTTATTATCTTGATTCTTGTTGAAGCATCAATGTCTTTGCTTCTGTCAAACTTCTTCCTCAAGTCTGAGACTTGTGCAAGAAATCTTGGTGCAAGCTTGTTTGTGACAGAAGAGAAGAAGACACCACCAAGATCTACCTTTGTCATAAAAGTCACTGCTGTTTGTGGCACACCTCCAATAGGGCCAAGTGGCTCAAATGACCATACTGTGTGAATCTTCACTAAAATATTCCCAGCCTTTACTGGAAAGTCTTCCTGAAGTTGGTCTGTATCTGTAACATCAATGATAACTTTGCCGTCATCTTGCTTGAACCACATCATTTTAGTCCGACTAGCACGAGGAGAAAACCCAGGGATGCCAAGTTCCCTTGTAAGGAAGTAGTAGCAAGTGTGATTGCTTATGCTGTTGACGCTATACTCTGTGATTCCTCTTTCTTTTGATGTTGTTTTGAACTTTCTAGAATCCATAAACTCATGAGCAGCACACTCCTCAACACTCGCATCAACCACTGTAGAGGCAAAACCAGTCCCACTGCTTGTCCCATCAACATGAACTAGCTTCATCTTGACCCTCTCATCAGGACTCTTCAGATCATCAAAATTCCTTCCCTCCTTGCACTTTTCATAAAACTCTTTCCCCATCCTGATTGCAACCTTCTCCTCCTCAGAGTAATCTTGGGGCTCATTCTTGATGATATTTGCTAAGTATTTCAGAGCATTTCTATCCACCATGTTGTCTTTTTCAAAAGTATCGCTCACTGCTTTAATTGTACTTAAGGCATAAGGCATGTTTCTATTCACAAGTGACACAGGGATGTGACCGCCTGCATCTGCGTACTGAAGTAGCTCCAATTTGCACTGAGGGATACCACTGTTGGTTTTGATGTGTTTTGCGGTGAACAAAAGTTTTGTTATCCCCCTGACAAGATTCCCTACGCCCCCCCCATAGTCCACCTTGTCGTTGATTGGCCAGGCAGCAACAGACATGCTGTCATCTGCATTTCTTTTCCAAATATACTTGAAGACAAATTCCCTATTGTTGAGCCTGAAGGGCATCTTCTTCACTGCAGCAAACATCTTTTCGTTTGCCATTCTCTCTCGTAATCTTATCTCTAGTTTTCCAGGGTGACCCTCCTCTCTATCCACTTTGACCCTCTCCTTGCTGCAGTACTCAAAAAACCAAGCGCAAGCTTCCTCTGCAGTTGCATCAGCAGTGCCTTCAGCTCTTCCTAGTGCAATACTTCTTTCACCCTTTCCATGTTGCTGGTGCTTGAACTCCATCTTCACCCCCTCAAATGGCGACTGAAGGGACTTCCATCCCTTATTCTCGCTCCCAAAAAGTTCCTCCAAATTTTCAAACACCTTCTTCTGGTCCTCCTCCAACTCAACCCCTTCCCTCATCCTCTCCACCAAGGCCCCCCTGACCTCAGCATCAACTTCCTTCCCGTTCCTCCTGAACTTCTCCTGCAACCTGTTGGCCTCAACAAGCTGATTCTTTGCAAGGTAGTCAATGGCATTGTCCATCAGTGTCTTTTGAAGGCCTTGGAAATGCAGATCAACTGTCTGAACGCGTGTTACTCTGCAGACATTTGGAGCAATCTCATTGAAGAAGAAGACACCTGTAGTCTCTGCTAGCACAAATCCTTCCTTACTGAGGTCCTTGAAGCCTCCTCCAGGGTACTCTGTCAACGGCACAAACCCCAACAAGTAGGTTGCCCTGCCATTACTCAACTTAATTTCCTTCCAAGTAAACCAGGCTTCGAACAGACGGTCTTTTGCTGGACTAGGCAGGTGAATTCCTCTATAGACTTGAAAGCTCCTACTTCCATTCACGTTTTCCCTTACAGCCCTTGGTAAATTTTTATTATCACTGAAATGAGCGGCGGAAGCCTCATATGTGTCAAACATTGATAGTTCTGCCAGCATACCCTCTGCTGACTTGTCCACAGTGACCCCAAAGGCTGCCCACACCTTGTCCCCCTCTTTCCACAGGAACTTGTCAATGCCCTCCTTCAATGTTCCCTTGACTCTCTTTCCCTTCTTATACAGTTTATTCTCCAAGCCTTCAACTCCTTCCAGCATTCTCTCCTCCTCTTCTATCAGCGGAGGCGGACTTGGAATAACCTCCTCCACAAAGTGTTTCTTCCTCCTCTTATCAACAACCTCAGAATTGTGAAAGTTCTTCTCAATCTCCTCCACCAGGCCTTTGATTGATGCGTAAATGGTGTTGACGTCCCCCCTTCTCCCCCCCACACTCTCCTTTAGCCCAGATGTTTGGCTCCGTTTGAAACCTATTGATTTCTGACGTATCTGGCCCGTGCCATCCAAGCCTCGGCTTCCTGACGCACTCCCCTCGACCTCCTCGACTTCCAACATTCCAACAAGAGTAAGCGCGGTTTGTCCATATTCGTAGCTCACAAGCCTGATCTCACCCTCGACCCTCGCTCTCTGCGCATTTGTAGAAGTTGCAATCTTTACAAGTTTCAACTTTGCCTCCTTTGGTAAGCTTTTCTCGTCCTGCGACTTTATCACGATGCACCGGCCCGAGCATTCATTGCTCACGACCCGGATTCTTAGAAGGTATGCGACAGCTAACCCTGTCGTCCCCTTCAAGTTCAAGTGCTGCCAAAATACAATCCTTTCCCCCTTCTCCCTATGGATAGTGGTGCGTCGGAAAACTCCTGAATTACAGTCGGTAAGAATATAATCGAGGACAAGCTGCTGCTCGTCATGAACGACTACGCCGACATTCGCTCTCTTGGTATCCCACGACTGCTCAATGATGCCTTCAACGGCACCGCGCTTGACAAGCACGCCCACCATCTCCTCGTGGGCTTGATGTTGCTTGTCTTTTACCTTATCTAGGGCAGGGTGAGTGGTGTCATCTTCCATGCCATCATCAAGGGCTGCAGCAGAGTCATCGACGGCCTCAGGGGTGGCAGTATTCTCTGCGGCAACCTCAGGGGCGTCAACATAGTCTTCGGTGGCCTTGGGGACAACGGCGCGGCGTTGTGCTACCTCGATGGTCTCAACGCGGTCGGCGGCACGTTCGTGGGCTGCGGCGCGATCTGCAGCGGCCCTAAGGGTGACGGCAAGGTCATTTACAACCGTGACAATGCCAGCAGCAGTTGCGCCCTCGCCTGCTGCGTCCTTGACGGCGGCGGCAACTTCGCTGGCGGAAGATGCGGCAGCAGTAAGGTCGGCAAACAGCTTCGTTGTTATAGCCTCGAGCTGTACAATCTTTTTATCCCTCTCAGCGAGCAGAGCTTCATGGTTATTCATCTCACAGTCCAACAGAAGCCTGCGGGAGCGCGAAATAGATCGAACGACCGCAAATGGAGGTGAGTTAGATTGTTTGAAAATAATTCGCGTGCAACCGTCGCAACAAGCCCTCCACATTTAAAAAAAATGCTTAGTTGATGAAAAATTCGTCCAGATCCCCCAACCCCCAGGAGCCAGTCCAGTTGGCCAGGTCCGACCAGGCTGTTGTGTGGCCTCCTTCCTGCCTCTCTCTCCCATCCTCTCTCCCTATCGATCCCTCTTCTGCCCCCGCCTTCTACACACCCCTCGCCTTCTCTCCCTCCTTACCTTTGTCTCGTCCCCTCGCTTTCCCTTCCCTCCACAAGTTTTGCAAGGCCTTCCTCCCGAAGCTTCGAGAATAGGAGAGCTTACTCTGAAGCTATGACTACCTCACGAACGATGAAATAGTCTTTGTGAAGGAGAAGCAATGAATACTTGAACACGGTGCTGTATAAAACTGCAATTAAAGGTACCAAACAAAATAAGGTTTGATATATTTTTTAACCTGCTCTTAGCCAACAAATATCTGTTGACAGGCTTTTGGGTTACTCATTTTGTAAGTAGTCAGACCTATTCTCACAAAGAAGAAGAAGAAGAAGAAGAAGACATGAGATTTGAGTTTTGAGAGGTTTGACTTACAGCATTCAAATCCCACCCATTAAAACTCCCCCTCCTCTTCATCATCGTCATCCTCGCCCTCCCCTCCCTCGCTCCCCTCCGCCTGATCGCTTTCCTCGATCTTCTCATCCGCCCTCTTCGCCCCAAACCCCCCGCCCCCCAGGGTTCCAGTCCCAAACACAACTTTGCTGGCTCCTTGTGTCCCCCCAAAGAGCGGGCTGGACCCCGAACTTGCAGTCTTTGCGGCATTGGACCCGAAAATATTCACGCTGGGAGCTTCGGTCTTTGCCACAGGGACTGGCAGGCTAAAGGTCGACTTTGTTCCGAACTGCAACTTGGGTTTGGCCTCTCCTCCTGCACCTGCACCCGGGGGAGCGAGCTTGAGGAAAGGGGACGTTCCGCTGCCGAATGCAGAAGCGCCAGTCGAGCGGATGCTTCCGAAAGTCGACGTCACGGCAGCGGGCTTGGACTCTCCGTCGCTGCTCTTGTCAGTCGTCTTGCTGGCCCCGAATGTAAACGGCGCAGCCCCCGAATTGAGTCCTGTCCCAAATACGGCCTTTTTGGCCGCAGGCTCCTCGGTCTTGCTCTCGTCGAGGGGGTTCGCCTCTGCCATGCTCCTCTTCCTAGTGGGCGTCGCGGACTCCTCCTTTTCGGCAGTGGCAATGTCTCCAATTTCCTTCTCTGCCGCCTTCATCTGCTTGAGCTTTATATTCTTCTGCTTCTCGAGCATCTTTTTCTTTTGGGCCCGTAGCTCCTCGAGCGCCTCTCTCTCATCCTTCTCCTTCTCCGCCTTGGCTTTGGCCAGCTTGGCAGCCTTGTCTGCCTTCGACTGTTTCATCTTGGCCAGAGCCTTCTCGCGTTTGGCGGCCTCCTCGTTGACCACGGTGCCAACCTCTGCCGCCCCGCTTGCACTCGTCGCCCCCTCCTCCTTGTCTTTTTCCTTTTCTTTTTCCTTTTCTTTTTCCTTCCCACCCGCTTCCTTCGCCTTGGCTAGCTCCCCCTCGAGCTCTTCGATCTTCTTCGCCTTCGTATGAGAGTCGGACTTCATTTTCCTCAGTAGCTCCCTGAATTTCTCCAGCCTGTCGTTGCTTCCCTTTAGCTCGGTCTCCTTGCTGGCAAGCTTTTCCTTCAGCTCCTTCATACCGCTGGACCCCTTGCTCTTTTCGACCACCTGCTTCGTCAAGGTCTCCTTCTCCTTCGTCAATTTATCAACGTTGATCTTGGCCTTGCTGAATTCCTGCCTCGTCCTTGTCAGCAGCTGCTTCGCGCTGGCAAGCTCCTTGGCCAACGTTTCAGTTTTAGCCAAGGCCTCCGTGTGCTCGGTGGGGTCGATCTGGTGGAACTTACTGGTCATGCTCTTGACCCTCTCCTTCCAGTTGCCGACCTCCTTCGTGAGCGCCGCCTTGTCGGCCTCAAGCGATCCATTGGTGGCTTGGGCGTCTTTGAGCTTCTTCTTGAGGGGCTCAATGGCAGCAGTCGCCTTGCTCTTCTCCTTCTCAAGCTCAGTGACTCTCTTGTTAGCTCTGACGTTGTCATCCCTGAGCATCACATTACTCTCTCTGAGAAGGTTCAGCTGCTGAACCTGTTCCATCAGCTTGGCATGATCTCCACCAGAACCCTGGTTCTCGGCAGCGACGGCCTTCATTGTGGGTTAGAATTCGAAGATATGACAATTAGAACATCACGAGATTAGAATCGGACACACAAGACCGCGCGCTTTCGCTTCTCATTTGCCCGTCCATTCTTACCTCCTCCCTCCTCTTCAGCTCCCCCCTGGCTTCATCCAAGCTCCTCTTCGCGACGGACGCCGAAACCCTCTCACACTCAAGCTCCTGCTTCATGACCTCGAGTTTGTTCTCGACGAGCTCCCTCTCGGTCCTCATGAAATTCACCACCTCTCTCATCTCGGCCAGACTCTTGGCATTCGAAGACTCAAGGTCAGCGGGGGTGGAGGCTCCAGCCTCCAGCCTCTTAGATGCGTCGCTGAGCGTGGCAACCTGACTGTGCAAGAGCTCGTTCTCGCCCTTGCTAACCTTGACCATTTCCTCGACTGTCTTAATAGAGACGAGAAGCTTGTCCTTCTCGTCTTTCCACACGGCCTTGTTGCCGTCGAATTCGGCTCTCAAGCTTGCAAGTTCGGTCTCGGCGGCCTGGCGCATCCTCCTCTCGGTGTCCATCGTGTCCCTGGCCTCCCGCAAGCTCGACCTTGCTTCGGAGTGCAAGGTTAGCTCCCTCTCGTAGGCATCCTGGGAGCTCTTCGAGGCGGCCATGTGGGACTTGATCTCATCGAGCATCTCGTTCATCTTAGTCGAGTTGTCGGCGTACTCGGTCTTCGTGCTGGCGATTTGCGACCTAAGATCGGCAATCTGGGCCTCCAGCCTCTTCTTCTCAGTCTCCTGTGACTGCTTTTGGTTCATGAGATCTTTCCCCAGCGCATCGAGAGCCTCGATCTTGGAGGCGAGGCTCTTCTTCGCGGTCTCCTCGCTCTTCTTAAGCCTCGCGAGCATGGCCGTAGTCTCCTTCTCCTTCCTAGAATAGAGTGCTACCGTGTCCTTGAGCTCCTTGTCGGTGGCGGTGGCAATCTTCTGGTAGTTGGCTGCGTGCTTCTTGGCCTCGACGAGTGCTTTCTTGGTAGCCTCGAGATCGGGGGTAACAATGGCCGACGAGGCAGATGCAGTGGTGGCCATCGGCGCGGGGGGGAGGGTGGACAAGCCGTCGGCCTGCATTCCCATGAGCTGCGAGGTGAGAGTTCCGACCTTGTCCTCCAGCGCCTTGACTTGGGCGTTGGCGAGGGCAACCCTCTCTCTGGCGTTAGCACTCTCGACGGCAGCGTCGCTCTTGGCCCTCTCGACGGTCTTCAAATTGTCCTCGGCGAGGGTCAACTTCCTACCCATGCTGGCCCTCTCCTCGCTTGCCTTTTGGCGTTCCTCGGTGACGACCTTGTTGAGCCTGGCGATCTCTTCGTCAAGGCGCTTCCTCTCCTCGATGTTTTGGTTGCTGAGACCGGCCTCGATCCTCTTGACGCTCTCGATGAGGGCGTCTTTGGAAGCCAGCTCCCTCCTCATGACCTCAATGCTCTCCTTGAACCTGTTCTCGGAGGCAACCGCAACATCCCTCGAGAGGAGAGCGCTGCGTAGCTCCGCCTCAGCAACCGACTTCTCCCTCCTAAGGCTGTCTAGGGAGTTCTGGAGGGAGCTGGAGCGCTGCTCGGTCGCAACGACGTTGGACTGGAGCTTGGATTTCTCTTGGTTGGCGCGGGAGACCTCTTTCTGAAGTCCCTCCAAGGTTTTACTAATGCGCTCGAAGCGCTGCTTGTTGTAGTCGGCGTCGGACGCCGCTCGCTTGGCCTCGAGCCTGAATTTGGACGCCTCCTCCCTGGCGGTGTCGAGTTGCCTCGTCAGCGTGGCCTCGTACTCCTTCATCCTACTGAGCTGATCGGAGACCTTCTCAGTCTCGAGCTCGGCGTTGTTGAGCTTGGCGCGAAGCTCGATAACGACGGTGGAGGAGGCCTCGAGGGCGGGCTCGGAGTCCGCGCGCTTAGACTTATCAGGGGAAGCATAGCGGCTGTCAGACTGGGCAAGGAGGACTCTGTACATGTCCCTCTGCTGGACAATCGCGGACACCAAAGTCTCCTGACGGCTGCGCTCATCCTTGAGGGCAGTGAGCTCGCTGACGGCGGAGTCGAGGCGGGAGGTGAGCGCGAGGGCGTTGCTGTTGTCGTTCAGGGAGTCGACGGTTGCCTTGAGGTGGTTCACTTCCTTCATGAGGGCTTGGTTCTGTTGCTGCATGTCATCAATGGCGTCGACAGAGGAGGAGGAAGAGGAGGAGGACATGCGCGACTTGAGGAGCGTCTGAACCTGGCTGGCTAGGTCCCTGTTCTCGCCATGGAGGGCAGCGAGTTCAACCCCAGCCTTGACGTTCTCAGAGTACATTTCGTCGATCTGAATCTTTGCTGACAATGCGTACTCCTCCGAGATCTTGAGCCTGCGATGGTAAAATTGTGGGATAGGTTGTGTGTGTGTGTTAAGGTTCATGTTAGTGTTTGGAATTGCCACACGTTTTTAATTGCGCGCTTTAGTTGCCATTTCTCACCTTTTCGCCATATCAATAATCCTCTCGTTTGCTTCCTCGTGTTCCCTCTTCTGCCTCTCCATCATTGGTATCTTGAGCATGAGCTCTGCGTTGATTCTCTCTAGCGCTCTCTCGTGGTCGGCGTTCTTTTTGCGCTCCTCTTCAAGCTCTTCATTCGCGGTCATCATCGCGTTGTAAACGTCAGTAACGGAGAGGCCGCCCTCGACGAGTGCCCTGGCGGTGGAGGAGTTCGAGGTGGAGATGGGCGTGAGGAGGGCGCGGGGACGACTCTTGGCATCGGCGAGCTGTGATGAGCGAAGCGAGATGGCGTGCAATGCAGCAATGTAAGCGGAAGGTTGTGTGTATTTAGGTTTGGAATATTTTGTGTTGGAGGGGTTTGCTTTGGCGTGTTTTTGAGTGGAGGCCTGATAATGATGACCCTTTCCACCTTCATGGCCCATTCTCACCTGCTTCTTAAGGGAGACTATTTGCTGCTCCTTAGCGGCGAGAGCGCTGGTTGCTGTGGCGTCAGTGGAGGCCATCGCCTGCGACGTAAGGGAACAAAGTGGTGAGTTGATGTCGATGTACGATGTCGATGTACAATGCCATGTCTAAGTCTAGAGTAAGCCTTCGCTGTGCAGTGCGAGCCCTCCCTCGCCCCTCCTCCTTGCAGTGCTGTTTCAATGATAATAATAATCTCATCCACTCTCACCTTCTCCCTCTCCTCGGCTTTCTCCCTCTCCTCTTGTCTAATCTTGTCAATGCTGTGAATCGCAAAGCGAGTGCGGAGCGAGTGGGGGGGGGTGGGAGAGCGAGAAGTTAGTGGGGCAGGCGGTTTGTACATGGTCATCGTCGTCGCCTGTGCGAGATGGCACTTTTTATCTCCTCGCACCTCTGATCCATCGAATCAATCGAGCTCTCGAGCTCGCTTATGCGCCTGCTCTGAGACTCAATGAGCGAGCTCATCTTGGTCCTCTGCTCCTCGAACGCTTTCTCGTTCTCGGCCGAGTTCTTCTTCTCGTTACTGAGATCCTTCTGAAACTTGTCGGATGAGCGCTCGGACTCGGTGAACTGAGCAGAGAGGGAGGCGATCTTCGCCTGGAATGCAGCGAGGGAGGACTGGGCGGTGTCGAGTTTGGACTTGAGACTGATAACATCATTGCCACCCTGCCTCTTTGTCTCGGCGAGCTCAGTCATTGTCTTCTTTAACTGGAGGGGGGGGGAGGGGGGGGGAGGGAGGCATTAGGAATTGCCGAAAAAGGTGTTAGCTGTTGAGTTCATAATGTAGACAAGGTGCGATGTGTATGTAGCTCTTCTCACCTCAGCATCCAAGAACTCGGAATGATTCTTGAGAACATCCTTCTCCTTCTTGGTCCTCTCGACCTCGAACTGGATCGGGACCACGGCGGACTTCGTCACCGCAATCTCCTCCCTTGCCTTTGCCAGCGAGTCCGACGTCTCAGCGTGCAGGGTGGTGAGCCTGTCAATCTCTGACCTTAGCCTGTCCTGCTCGATCAAGGAACGGTCGTAGCGGCTGCTGTTGTCGGACTGCTCGCTGGCCTTGTCGGAGAGCTGCGCTTGCAGCGACGCGAGCTGCGACTGCAGCGTCTTGTTCGTGGAGGAAGCGGTAGAGAGGGAGGACTCTGCCGAAGAGAGTTTGGTTGTTGTGGCATTTAAGGACGCTTTAGTGCTTTGTAGCTCAGATCGTACCTCAAGATATTTCTAAAGGGGGGAGATAAGGGAGTTGGCGAGATGAAATGGAGAAGAGGGAACGAGGGGGGTGAGATAATAGGTGTCGGGGAGATCGGCATTCCGGTGAGGGGGGAATAAAAGTGGGCCCAAAGAGTGAATGAGGTCAGTACGATTAGCACATATTGATTACCTTCTCAAGCTGGTTGAGGTGAGCCTCAACGTTGAGCTTATCGCTAGAGGCTGCCATGGCGGGCACTTTGATGAGCCCTGTTCCTGTCCTGCGCTCCCAAAAATCATGGAAAGAGTTAAAGAAGAAATTGAAAGGGTTAGGGTTAGATTAAAACGAAAATGGAATTGTAAATGGTCAAATGTGCATAAGATATTACTCATGTTGCTTGCAGTATCAATCGCTAGATACCTTAAACACAGAAAAATCAATAGCATCACCTCGATAGCTACAATGGCTGCCTCTGCTGCCCCCCTGTCCAAGCTACTAACGGGGTCGTTCGAGGGACAAGGGCCAGCCACGATAAACTCTACTAAAAGAACGGTTTCTATCGGACGGGAGCGCTTTTTCTTCGATGATCCTGCCCTGCTCCCCCTGGTTGTCAAGGTGCTTCAAGGCCGGGGGGTTCAGTTTGCTATGGAGGAAGGAAGGGGGGGGGGGGGGCTGGTCGCGTTCTTGCAGCAGGTGGTAGTGGTCTCACTGCCGTTAGTGTTCATGCACAATATGATTAAGAAGATGGACCCAAACAAGGGGGAGGAGGATGGGCATAATGTGAGGGTGCTGCACAAGGAGGGGTGGTCGAGGGGAGGGAGGCACGGGGGGCGTGCAGGGGGGGGGGCGGGGGGGAGAACTTTCGAGGAGATGATGGAGGCGTACCCAAGGGAGTCGATGCTCTCCATCAGGCAACTTGTCGAATACGTCCAAGCCCCAGGCGCTCATTCTTTGCCAGACGGCGTGATCTTTGCTGGGTCGCCTGGAAACGGGAAGACCTTTGTATACAAGATGGTGACAGACTGTCTTGTGAATCTCTACGCGGGAGGTAAGGCAGATAGGGTCGGTGTGTGCTGCACGCAGGCCAACGGATCAGAGTTCATATACAAGTACGTCGGCGTTGGGGCCAACAGGATCAAGGCGCTGTACAACGCAGTGAGGAGGAAGTGCAGGGAGGAGCTGAAACGTAAGGGGTTCGAGGTGGTCATTGGCATCGTCTGTGTCGATGAGATCGACAGCTTCACCTTCCAAAGGGCAGCGCACAATCACGACACGACGCATAACTCAGAGCAGCACCACACGCTCAACATGTTCCTGTCCCTCTTAGATGATCCGGTCGATGGGGACGACAATGAGGACGGGAAGGTAAAAATATTCACAATTGCGACGACAAACCTGTTGGAGGGGGTGGACAGCGCGGTGAAGAGATATGGGCGGTTCGACGAGATCGCGGTGCTTGGGGACCCGAGTGAGGGAGAGAGGGAGGCAATCTTGAGAAATGTCGGCTCTTGGGGGGAGGGGGAAGGAGGGGGGGGGGATTTGGGAGACACAGTTTTGAAGACAAAAGGTTTCAATAGAGTTGAGGTTGCGAGGGTGGCAAGGGTTAGGGTTGATGTGGAGGGGGAAATAAGGAGGATATCTCGAAGGAAGCTTTTTTGATAGAAAATGTTGGGTGGTTATTAGCGTACTATGCTCCCGGGGCTGCTGGGGAAGAGAAGTCCATTGGAGACCTTGTTCGGCGCCGTGCTGTCCGGGAATACTTGCCAGAACCTCAGGGTCTCGTCCCCGGCCCCAGTCACGATGGTGCTCCCGTCTGGTGACATTGCCAGGTAGAGGACCCTGTACGTGTGGCCTGTGAGGGTCGCGATCTTGGTCATGGAGGGGTAACGCCAGAGGATGATTTGGTTGAGGGAGTACCCGTGCGTAGAGACTAGCTCGTTGCAGTTCTTGGACCACTGTAAATTGCAGACTTGGGAGCCTGTGTCGATGCAGTTTAAAGGGGTCCCGGTTAAGGTGTTCCAAAATCTGATGCACCTATCAGCAGTTCCTCCTCCCGAGCAGAGCAGACCGTGCTGGTGGGGAGACCAGGCGATGGCCTTAACGGCTGCTGTGTGTTCGTTGAACCGTAGCTGAGGTTGCGATGACTGCAAGTTCCATATGAACAGCTTGTTATCGTTTCCCCCGCTGCGATGAGCGAAGCGAAGCGAAGCGAAGCGAAGCGAAGCGAAGCGAAGCGACAACCGAAGCGAAGCGAAGCGACAACCGAAGGGGGTTAGCTATGAGACGTGTCGAAAATATTAACCCTTGGACCACAATAGCAATAGCCTCGCTTAGAAATAAGGCATGTCGTACTCCAACAATTTCTGAGGGTCGCTTCGCTCCTCGCTCGCTCTCACCTCGCCAACTGGCTCTCGTCCGCGCTCCACTTCAGCCCGCACACCTCTTGCTTGTGACCCGCCAGCTTTGTGACGAACGGTTCCTTGGCCCTTACGTCTCTCAGGTAGATCAAGCGGTCGCGGGAACCGCTGGCGAGAGTGTGACCCATCCAGGACATGGTGCCGACGCGGGCCGAGTGCCCGCGCATGGTTCGGATCTTCTTACATTTTGAGGCCTCCCAAATCTGAGTCTGTTGGGGGCACGAACGTAGCGAGCGTAATGTGAGCAGGGGAGATGAAACATCTCACAAGGACGCCCACACCGCGAAAAAGGGTTGTGCTTTTCTCACCTCCCCTAAATTCGTCCCCACCGCTAAATGTGTCCCTCTCGCCGTCCAGCTCACGCTTGTGACGACATCCTCAGGTCCTAGGTCGCAGAGCTTTGTGACCTTGCTCGTGCACGCGCTCCATAGGTACACGCACGCGCCTAGCCCGACGGCGAGGACGTTGAGAGAGGACCAGTCGACGAGGTTTAGATAGAAGTCGTCCTGGAGGGCTGGGGCGTCGAGGACCTTGAAAGGGACTTTCGGGATCTGAGACGAGCGAGAGGAACGAGATGGCTTTTTGCATTAATATATATATATATTAAATTGTTGCGCCCGTTGCATTTGCCTGCTCTCATCTTACCTTGCGGGTCGCCTTTCGGGGGGAGGTTAGGAGACGGTGGGAGGCGGAACCTATCGGGGAGAGGGTGTTGAGCTTCACGGCGTCTGAGTGCTTCTCCCTAGGCATCTTAAACTTCATCATATTCCCGCCCCCGTTCTCGTCTAGCACGCCTCCGCCAATCTCAAGGAGCTCGCTCTTGAGCAGGCTGCTGAGCAGCTGGTTGCCCCCCCCGCTGGCGTCCCCGGCGGCCGCGTCTGCACCGGCTGCGGAGGATGAGGCAGCAGTAGTGTTGGCCTGGTTGTGGTCATTGCCGTTGTGGGAGGAGGCAGTGGAGGTGGGGGGGGCTGAGAAGAGCAAAGCGAGGAGAGGGAGCAAGGAGCGAAGAGTTAGTTGGGCAGCATTTGGAACTTGAATAGGTGGCTTATTAAGTCGCCGCTACGCTCCTCCTTGATCCAACCTTCCTGGATCCGCTCCTCCTACAAACCACCCTCACCTGATGATAAGAGGGAGTCACTCATTGTAAAGTTGCTTTGGGATCTCGATGGTATGAACCTATCCGAGTAGTGTGTTTGTGAGTCGTATGAGCTATTCAAGGATTCAGTCAGGGAGTTGTCTGTGGAGTTCATGGAGGAACGGAGGGAGGTGCGAGAGGGGGTCAATCTAGCTATATATTCATTATCCAGACGGGAACGAGAAGGAGATGGAGGGACAGAGGAAGGAGTGGGAGGTGGAGAGGTGTGGTTGAAACGACGGGGTGGAGTGGAAGGTAGGTTGGACATGGATAAGGAATCGAACTCAAACTCCGAGGTGGGGAAATGATGATGGAGAGGCTGGTTTGGGTTATTTGGTAGTTGGTGGGAGAACTAAGATATTACTAATTTATGTTAGGGTAATGTTTTGGTGTTGTGCGGATGTTGTATTGTAAGTATCACAAGAAGAATAAATTTGACAAAAAGAATACAAAGAATCCCTTGAAATGAAATACCTTAGCCTCATTGCGCTTACTTTTATATGCCTACCAGCACAATCGCTACATTTTCCAACCTCACATTTAACCAGGAGAAACGCCTTTAAGTGGGTGACAATCTCCTTCACCACTGTCGCTGTGGGGAGGCCTAAAAAATCAATTGCTGCCCCTCCAGTGAGTATTTCGATGCTTGTCACGATCTTGCGTATATTCAGTTGCTAGTCTTTGTCGCTTCTTGTTATAGGCGTCGGCATGGACGGAGAAATCGATCTCTATTTGTCTGCGTGCTCACGCCTGCTCTGCCTGGTCTTCCTGCTCGGTCTACCTGCTCGGTCTACCTGCTCGCGCTGCTATTTATTCAATCGAAGCATCCTCTCTTTAACCCGCTCACCTCGACTTACACGCGCACAGACTGAAGTAATAGCCGAAGAGCTGGGGTACTACCCCGTGTCAATAAATGATGCTGGTAAAACAATCTACGCACCTGCTCGGGTAAAGAGCTCGTCCACCGATCAAGCTATTGCCCTTGCCACTCATCTCCGCGATAGGGGCGTGGTTATGTACTCCGCGTTCTGGTGCCCTCACTGCAGGAACCAGAGGGAAATGTTTGGCAAGGAGGCTTGGACGATCCTCACCTCCAGGGAATGCAGCGAGCAGGGGATTAAGTTCAGAGGGACTTGTGATGGGATTGATGGCTACCCGGCTTGGACGGGGATGGGGGGCGAGGGGGGGGTAAGGAGTGGGGAGATGGAGCTAGGTAAGATTGCGGAGTTCAGCGGGTTTAAGGGATTCGAACAGAGTAAGGAACCAGTGCAACTGTTGCCGGGAGGGAATTGTAAATTAAAGTAGGACAATATGGCCTCTTTGAAACGAAGAAATATATTATGGAGAAGAGATTATGACTGTTGCGTTGTATGTAGGGTTTGCAGTTGAATCTCATCTGTGATATCGCTGAGAGAGCGAGCGAAAGAGTCATAGACGTGTGGAGCAGAATACCCTGACATTCCCCAGCGTACCTTAAGGACTCTTCGTAATACCCTGACATGTGTTACAATTCATCACTATAGGCCGCTGACTTTTTTTTTTCCATATTGCTACTAAGTCAGAGTTTAGGGTTGCGCCCTCTTTTAAACATTGCGGGTGGGGAAAATAGTAGAGGATTCCCTAATGATTAAAAAACATTGGGAAATGGAAGGAATTCAGAAGTTGAATTCCTCAAGACAGAAATCCCTTGTTCTTTTTAGCAAATTTGCAAAAGATTCCATAGGACAGAGGTAAGCGTTGAAGGAGTTGCAAACACTTTGGAATCACTTGTTTGTATCGACCACTGCCTCTCTCTCCCCCCGCTACTATTTCATCAAGAAAAATAGGTTGATTTCTGCCACACCACGTTCAACATCTTTGATTTCTACTCAAAATTTTGGTCGATTGAGACCTTAGAAGTTTGTAAATATACGTATATAAGGCACATACAACCTTCAAAACAAGATTATAGACTTATTCAGCCCTCGTAGCGTTTGATATCTCACACAAAATTGCCCTTCCCTTCGCCCTCAACTTTATTGATCATATTTATTTTGACAAAAGATGAAGTCACTAGTCACTTTGTTAGCTGCTTCGCTGCTAGTTTTGGTACTCCTCGTCACCGCTGGCTACGGGACTGACAAATCGCTGAGATCCCCTTCAAGAGGCCTACAGGACTTTGCCTTTGGCGGTAATGACATCGGCGACAGTGTCAACATTATCTTTGCTAACGGCAAGAAGAGCAACAAGGGCAACAAGGGCAACAAGGGCAACAAGGGCAACAAGGGCAACAAGGGTAAGAAAGGCAAGAAAGGCAACAAGGGCAACAAGGGCAACAAGGGCACAACTACGCAGCCAACTGAGAGCCCAACGCCTGCTCCAACTCCTGCAACCACTCCCGCGCTTCTTCTTGAGAAGAAACCCTGCCTCGACGATGCAACCTTCAAACCGGCACTTGCTCTCTGGTTTTCTGATTTTGCCAGTGCGACAAGCAAATACGGCCCCATCTCGGACTGGTAAGTAGTTGGAAGAACAAGCGAGTAGAGAGGATGCAGATGGGGCTATGTGGTAGGCAGGCGGACAAAGTAGGACGGGACAACGAAGCATCACGGGAGGATGAACAAGCGAGCCCCAGTAACAACTAACCCTGATACCCAAATTAAATCGCCGGCTGAGCAGGTGCACGAAGGATGTCACTGACATGTCAAAGGCATTCGAATCCAAATCTGCATTCAACGAGGACATCAGCAGATGGGATGTCTCGGGTGTCATTACCATGCAGGAAATGTTTTCGTGAGTATTGAGACATGCTTTGGAGATGAGGTCTATGTGGTTTGCGTGTTATCTTTGCTGCATTCTATTTTAAGTAATGTACTCGCTTCTCATTCTAACATTCACACACGCACACGCAAATTTCATCTCGCACATCTCCACTCGGCCTTGAATTCAACGCAGTGCCGCAAGAGTCTTCAACCAAGATATCGGGAGTTGGGATGTCTCGAGTGTCAATGACATGTCGTATATGTTCATGTGAGTATTGAGAGATGCTTTGGAGATGAGGTCTTTGTGGTTTGCGTGTTATCTTTGCTGCATTCTATTTTAAGTAATATACTCGCTTCTCATTCTAACATTCACACACGCACATGCAAATCTCATCTCGCACATCTCCACTTCGCCTTGAATTAAACGCAGTGACGCAGATGTCTTTAACCAGGATATTGGGAGTTGGGATGTCTCGAGTGTCACTGTCATGTCTGGTATGTTCGGGTGAGTATTGAGAGATGCTTTGGAGTGGAGGTCTTCGTGGTTTGCGTGTTATCTTTGCTGCATTCTATATTGAGTAGTACACTTGCTTCTCATTCTAACTTTCACTCACGCACACGCAAATCTCATCTCGCACATTTCCACTCGGCCTTGAATTAAATGCAGGCAGGCTTTTCGCTTCAACCAGGATATTGGGAATTGGGATGTCTCGAGTGTCACTGACATGAATAATATGTTCTTGTGAGTATTGAGAGATGCTTTAGAGATGAGGTCTTCGTGGTTTGCGTGTTATCTTTGCGCCATTCTATTTTGAGTAATATACTCGCATCTCTTTCTAACATTCACACACGCACACGCAAATCTAATCTCGCACATCCCCACTCGGCATTGAATTTAACGCAGTACGGCAGAAGTCTTCAACCAGGATATTGGGAGTTGGGATGTCTCGAGTGTCACTGTCATGTCTGGTATGTTCGGGTGAGTATTGAGAGATGCTTTGGAGTGATGGTCTTCGTGGTTTGTGTGTTATCTTTGCTGCATTCTATATTGAGAAATACACTCGCTTCTCATTCTAACTTTCACTCACGCACACGCAAATCTCATCTCGCACATTTCCACTCGCATTGAATTAAACGCAGTCAGACATATTTCAACCAGGATATTGGGAGTTGGAATGTCTCGAGTGTCACTACCATGTCTCAGATGTTCTTGTGAGTATTGAGAGATGCTTTGGAGTGGAGGTTTTTGTGGCGTTTGCGTGTTATCTTTGCCATTCTCTATTTTAAGCAATACACTCGCTTCTCATTCTAACATTCACACACGCACATGCGAATCTCATCTCGCACATCTCCACTTCGCCTTGAATTAAACGCAGTTACGCAAAGGTCTTCAACCAGGATATTGGAAGTTGGGATGTCTCGAGTGTCACTGCCATGGATGCTATGTTCGAAGGCGCAATTGCCTTTGTCAAGGACGTCACGGTCTGGAACGTCTGCAAAGTCGACAGTTTTAATCTCATGTTCGAGGGTTCTGGCCAACCAGAAACTGATCTGAAACCCGACGCTAACGGAGAATGCATAGCTTGCCCTGCCGGTACCACCTCTGGCTCCGGAAAGTACGTACAGGGCCAAAACCCTTGCTGCCTCAACGATAGTGGCTTCAGAACGGCACTTGCTCTCTGGTTTTCTGATCCTAACCTTGCGGAAAGCACATACGGCAACATCAAGGACTGGTAAGTAGTTGGAAGAACAAGCGAGTAGAGAGGATGCAGATGGGGCTATGTGGTGGGCAGACGGACAAAGTAGGACGGGACAACGAAGCATCACAGGAGGATGAACACGCGAAACCCAGTAACAACTAACCCTGATACCCAAATTAAATCGCCGGCTGAGCAGGTGCACGAAGGATGTCACTGACATGTCGAGTGCCTTCAAATCAAAAACAACATTCAACGAGGACATCAGCGGATGGGATGTCTCGGGTGTCATTACCATGCAGGAAATGTTTTCGTGAGTATTGAGAGATGCTTTGGAGATGAGGTCTATGTGGTTTGCGTGTTATCTTTGCTGCATTCTATATTAAGTAATACACTCGCTTCTCATTCTAACATTCACACACGCACACACAAATCTCATCTCGCACATCTCCACTCGGCCTTGAATTCAACGCAGTATCGCACTTGTCTTCAACCAGGATATTGGGAGTTGGGATGTCTCGAGTGTCACTGACATGTCTGGTATGTTCGGGTGAGTATTGAGTGATGCTTTTGAGATAAGGTCTTTGTGGTTTGCGTGTTATCTTTGCTGCATTCTATATTAAGTAATATACTCGCTTCTCATTCTAACATTCACACACGCACACACAAATCTCATGTCGCACATCTCCACTCGGCCTTGAATTCAACGCAGTATCGCAAATGTCTTCAACCAGGATATTGGGAATTGGGATGTCTCGAGTGTCGAAAACATGAGGTATATGTTCCGGTGAGTATTGAGAGATGCTTTGGAGATGAGGTCTTTGTGGTTTGCGTGTTATCTTTGCTGCACTCTATTTTGAGTAATACACTCGCTTCTCATTCTTACATTCACACACGCACACACAAATCTCATCTCGCACATCTCCACTCGGCCTTGCATTAAACGCAGTAACGCTCAAGAGTTCAACCAGGATATTGGGAGTTGGGATGTCTCAAGTGTCACTGACATGAGTAATATGTTCTATAACGCAGGTTCCTTTGACAAGGACGTCACTGTCTGGAACGTCTGCAAAGTCGGCCCTGGTAATTTTGATTCCATGTTCACTGGCTCCGGCCAACCAGACACTGATCTGGTACCCAACGCTAACGGAGAATGCATAGCTTGCCCTGCCGGTACCACCTCTGGCTCCGGAGAGTACGTACAGCCGTTCGGAAACCCTTGCACATATATAAAAAATCTATCCTGCCTCGACAATGGTATCTTCAACACGGCACTTGATCTCTGGTTTTCTGATCCTAACCTTGCGGAAAGCACATACGGCAACATCAAGGACTGGTAAGTAGTTGGAAGAACAAGCGAGTAGAGAGGATGCAGATGGGGCTATGTGGTGGGCAGGCGGACAAAGTAGGACGGGACAACGAAGCATCACGGGAGGATGATCACGCGGGCCTCAGTACAACTAACCCTTATATTCTCCTCTCGGCAATCCGCCCCCTGCGGACCCAAATTAATTCGCCGGCTGAGCAGGTGCACGAAGGATGTCACTGACATGTCGAGTGCATTCTTTGACAGATATATATTCAACGAGGACATCAGCGGATGGGACGTCTCCAGTGTCAAAAACATGAATAATATGTTCTAGTGAGTATTGAGAGATGCTCTGGAGTGGAGGTCTTTGTGGTTTGCCTGTTATCTTTGTGGCATTCTATTTTAAGTAATATACTCGTTTCTCATTCTAACATTCACACACGCACATGCAAATCTCATCTCGCACATCATCACTCGGCCTTGGATTCAACGCAGTAACGCTAAACTCTTCAACCAGGATATTGGGAGTTGGGATGTCTCGAGTGTCACTGACATGTCGTTTATGTTCGGGTGAGTATTGAGAGATGCTTTGGAGATGAGGTCTTTGTGGTTTGCATGTTATATTTGCTGCATTCTATTTTAAGTAATATACTCGCTTCTCATTCTAACATTCACACACGCACACCCAAATCTCATCTCACACATCTCCACTCGGCATTGAATTCAACGCAGTCTCGCTAGTTCCTTCAACCAGGATATTGGGAGTTGGGATGTCTCAAGTGTCACTGACATGAGTAATATGTTCAATTCCGCAATTGCCTTTGTCAAGGACGTCAAAGGCTGGAACGTGTGCAAAGTCTCGGCTGACGGTTTTGAGGAAATGTTCGCTAACTCCGGCCAACCAGGAACTACTCTGGAACCCCCCGAAAACGGAGAATGCATACCTTGCCCTAGTGGAACCACCTCTGGCTCCGAAAAGTACGTAACGGACGGAAATCCTTGCACGTCAGATTAGCATCCTGTTAATCACGTCGGACGGTTGTTCACCGTAACGAACGAAGGTAACGTATCTGACGTTAAGAGGGTCACTGCTGTGGTCCCTCTTATTGGGTATCGTCGCACGACATTAAGGGAATGTCCGACGTTAAAAACGATTACGCGTATGATTGTGTTTTACGGAACTAAGATACGCGGAAATCCTGGGAATTACGCTCGGGGAAAACAACGTAATTGTGCACGTATGGAGAGAGAGAGAGAGAGAGAGAGAGAGAGAGAGAGAGAGAGAGAGAGAGAGAGAGAGAGAGAGAGAGAGAGAGAGAAGGGAGTTACAGCAATGGCTGTATTTAGGACAACTCACCTGGCTGAACCAAGGCAAGATCAGATTATTGGTTTCAGAAAACATACAGTATTATACTTGTTTATTGCAATCGACTATCGTTACCACCTCCATCAAACAAGCATCGGGAATAGTTACTGCTACAGTCATCTCTGGGCATTAAGCAACGGAGCCCATTTCGTTGAAGGTTCAATTAAGCAACATCCTCCCACCCAGCCACGCACCCGCTCTCACTAGACGCTCTCTGCTCACTCATCCATCTCGTCGCCTGCGTCGGACTGCGCCTCTGCCTCCTGCGCGATCACGAGACGATTCACGAGAACCACCAAAAAAAATACTCCTCGTTTAAAATTTGGTTGAATTGAGAATAATCAAATCTAAAAAGATCATATAAAATAAAACTTGTTTGGATAGGTAAAGTTTTTTGATTTTACCAAATGTATCGAATATATACTTAAGAGATCAAATTACCTTTTAAATTGTATGATTGATTGTTACATATTTTATAAGATATAAATAAGTATTTTCAATTTCTCACGTGTTGAATATTTTCCTATATAACCTTTTGTAATTTTTTAAAATCAATTTAAATGTTGCGATAAATAATATAAAGATATTAAGTGAATGACAAAGAGATTAGAAGAGTTTTGAAAAAGTATGAAAAAATTATCAAAAAGAGATCTGGGGCCCAGCACTTGTTACAGCCGTGAAACAACGTCTTTTGTGACTTTAGACGCTATTCTGGGGGGACCAATTAGTACAGTGATATCTTCTTCTTTCACTGAAAAGGCGTGGATAATAAAATGGTCGGAGGTGTCGGTAGCTTTGCCCTCTTTTTTCTTGGAATTTCCTCTGTTTCCCCTGCTCATCCCACCCAAAATGTCATCTGTATAGACTGTGATAACACGATCTACCGAAATCCCACAGTCGAGAAGGAAATAGTTCGACATATCCATAAGCATACCCTCAAGAATTATAATCTCAGCCCGAAGGATGCTGATGAGTTGCACCATACATATGGCTCGACGATTGACGGATTGACAGCCACGCAATCACTTACGCCTGAGCAACTGGACCTCTTCTATGACCAAGTTTATGACCTTCCTCCTTCGACTTACTCTGATTTGCTTCCCCCTCTCTCTCACTCCTCCTCCTCAACCGGATATTCCAGTCCACCGGTGCTTCGGCTCCTCTCCGCTCTCTCTTCTTCCCCCCTCTACTCCCTCCACATCGCTTCCAATTCTCCGCTCTCCCACGTTTCGAAAGTTTTGTCGAATCTCGGGATCCCCTCCTCCACCTTTGACTCTATAATCACGCCTTCTTCCTCGAACGGTTTCCTCACGAAATCTTCCGCCTCCTTCTACGATGCACTCCCCTCCTCTCTCTCCCAGTCTCCAATTTTAATAGACGATAATGAAAAAATACTCAGCATAGGTGAGTATAGATAGGAAGGAATATAGGTCAAGACGACCGACCATGCAATACACTTCCTTTACCTAACATCCTTCGCAACGTCATTTCGCTCGTCGCTCTTAGCATCCTCTCACTCCTCCTCCCCTCGAACGATTGTAGTTGGCCGACCGCCTGATACTCTTCACCGTGCGCTGCTGCTCGCAACATCCTCGATAGACCCGGACTTCAAATTCGATCACTCCCTTTACCTCAAGTCCAAGAATGTGATTGACGAGGCTGCCATCAACTCAGCCACCTTCAACTCCCTCAGGTCCTCCCTCCTATCCCTCCCTCCTCCCTTCAATACCCACCTCAAGGTTGTCGACTTGGGCTGCGGGCTCCTCCACATGCTCCGTCGTCTCACCGACCCCACCGTTGGGGTGCTATCGTCCTCCATCACCTCCTCCTCTATCCAATCCCTGGAGTATCATGCGTTCGAGACCAACCCGACGCTCCTCCCTGAAATTCTCTCATCCCTCTCCGAAATGGGCTTCACCACCGTTTCATCCTCCCCCCCCTACACATTCTTCAAAGAGGTCTTGGCCCCAGCCGCTAAGAAGCGTCTCTTTACCCCACGTTTCTTCTCTCCCCCCCCCCCCTCCCCCCCCCCCTCCTCCTCAGTGACTGTTCATCTTCACATGCAGGACTTCCGCGAAGCCCCCCCCCCCGCCGCAACGGAGAATGTGCACCTAATCGTCGGAAGCTGTTTTGCCGACCTCTTTAATCCTGACGAGGTGAGCATTCCTAAAAAGCAGAAGAAGCCGCACAACGACGATGCCACTAACACACAAGACATTCTGCTGCTTCCTCTCTCTTCCCTCACCGATCGCTTCGCTCACCACCCATCACAGCTCGCCAGAGACCTCAAGCTGCTCTCCTCCTCCTCCCCCACCCTGCTGTACTTCCCAATAACCTATAAAGGCATGACCCTCCTCTCCCCCTCCTCTCCCCCCGATGCCTCCTTATCGATCCCGAGCGATACCCATGCCATGAGGATGTACAACACCGCACTTACCACTGATCACAAGCACAACCTCGAGCCATCGCTCTTCACGTCATCCCTGACCCGTTTCGGCGCAAAAATACTATCGCAGTCGACGTCAGTGTGGAAGATTAAAAGGAAGCTCCATCCTTACATGTATGACTGCATGCTTTACTTCTTCGGAAGCACCACATCCTCCCTCTTCATCGAAGGCAATTTCAGCATGCGGAATTGGCTCGCGAGGTTGCGCTCTCAGGAGAAGGATATAACGGTGTAC
The DNA here is from genome assembly GCA_030267965.1 of Triparma columacea. Taxonomy (NCBI): domain Eukaryota; class Bolidophyceae; order Parmales; family Triparmaceae; genus Triparma; species Triparma columacea. The sequence goes on along the minus strand of BRYA01001462.1, from coordinate 30,945 downwards.
AACACGGATATTCTCGCAAAGGTGAGAATTCACAATATGCATGCGACCTGTCATGCTCCCCCCCCACTCTTCGATCCTCCTGCTACCCCCACTAACACAATCTCTCCTGCGGCTCCCTGCAGTTCACGGGCGTTACTGGTGACGATGACACAGGCACACGAGCCTCAACTGCAACGACGCACTACGAGATCCAATTCACAGGCCCAAACCGAGTCACGCATGTTCCTCTTCCCCCCCCCCTTCCCCCCCTTCAACCTGATGAGATCACAATATCTCCAATTTGCTCCCTAATATCCTCGGGGACAGAGTTGAAGATCTTCAATAATGAAATTGGGGAAACCGACGCGGCTCTCGACTCCACTATTGAGTCGATGGCCTCCTCCTCGTTTTCCTACCCACTCACGTACGGCTACTGTCTTGTGGGCAAAGTGACGGATGCTGGCTCGGACTCGAAGCACCTCCTCAACGATACCGTTTTCTCCTTTTCTCCTCATTCCACTACAGTCACGACCAAGGCGTCGTCGGTCATTGTGGTCCCCCCAGGTATCGATCCTTATCGCGCCATCTTCCTCCCATCCATTGAGACCGCAGTATCCCTCATCCATGATGCGGAGATTATCCCAGGGGAGAGAATCGGTGTGGTCGGCCAGGGCCTCATCGGGCTGCTAGTCACTGCCATACTCACGCACCAGAGGTTTGACGTGACTGCTTTTGAATTTATTGACGAGCGTCAGGCCCTATCTGCTTTCCTCGGGGCCAATATGGTGCTGAGCCCGGCGACAATTGAATTTGACAACAACCTGGACGTAAGCATCGAGGTCAGCGGTGTAGGAGCCGGCCTCCAGACCGCAATAGATCGGACGGGCGACGGGGGGAGGATTGTCATCGGCAGCCTCTACTCAAAGGACAAGCTTGCGTTGCATCTTGGCATGAACTTTCATAGGAGCAAGAAGAGGTTGGTCGCATCGCAAGTCTCCACGCTGCCCTCGAAGTTGCAGCAGCGGTGGACGAAGAAGCGGCGATTCGACTTATCTTGGAAATTAATTGGGCAACTTCCCCTCGAGAGGCTAATTGGCGAGGTGGTGGGACTTGATGAGGCTCAGGAGGCCTTTGAATTGCTTAGCAGGGGAGAGCGTAGCGTAGTTTGCTTCGACCTGAAAAGGCCACTCAAAAAGAAGTAGAGCGCGCAAATTTCCGTGGGAAAACACCAAATAAGTTTTTTGTTCTGCAATCCACGTTCGTCTTCACTTCGTCCTTTAAAAACCCCCACGGACGCATTGATTTGCCGGCTTGGCATTTTCATCGATGCGCTGATCGATTTCATTGCTTGCCAGCGTGCTTTTGTTGAAGTTGGCCTTTTTCTCCCCGAACATTTCCGTCTTGACAATCTTCCCAGTGTCCCCGTCGAACTTGGTGACGCTCGCCTCGAATCCAAGGTCGCGCAGGGCGGCGTAGGCCTCGTCTACGGCTCCCTGATACCGGCCCGCGTCCTTGAGAACTTTCTCGATCCCGAGCTCCAACAGGGTCTCCTTGAAATCCTGGTTTCGGGCGATGATGTTCCTAATCGCGAGGCAGCCCTGCCTCTGCACGAGAACCGCTTTTGGGTGCCTCTTCATAGCGACGACCAGGTGCCCCGCCCCGTCCTCCTGCATGATCTTTTCTACATTTTCCGGAATCCTGAGCGCCATGGCAGCCAGAGCTCCGCAGCCGTGCTCCGCTATGCTTACGCTGTCCTGGTGGGCCTTCATGGCCTTGAGCATCTGCACGAGGGACCCGTCCTTTACCAGGGTCGTCTTGATCTCGTCGTTTCCGGAGACGTTACGGTAGACGCCGATGGCCGCGGCGCAGAGCATGGGGTCGGGGAGGTACTTGTCGAGCATGACCTTGACCCTCTTGAGAAGGCCACAGGCGACGATGCTCTGCACAATCTCGTCATTCACGGCGAGAACCCTTACTCCATTCATGGCAGCGACAGCGAGGCGGGTGTTCTCTTCCTTGAGACTGTAGTCCGTGATTCTGAGGAGGGCCGGGATAACGCCGAGCAGGTTGAAGGTCTTGGCATTCTCGTGAGCCGATGACATCTCCTTGCGGAAGTCGTCGAACTTGCACATGACATTTACGACGAAGCAGGCCTCTCCAAGGACGTTGGGGTCTGAACCATCGTACGTCTTCATTGCCTGCATCACACGCTTGGCCCCGTCCGCCTTCATGAAGTAGCCCTTGTTGTTCTCGACTCCCTTGCACGAGACCTTGATGAGGGCCAGGAGGTGGGTGACGAGAATGGCGTTGTTGGAATGGGCCTCGAGGAGTGTACAGCACCTCGCCTGCGCGATGAAAGCGTCTCTCAGCTCCATGCTTTCCCTGATGACAGTCTTCAGGCACTTTACGACGACCTACGCACGATGAATGAGGCGAATCATGAAAAAGAGTTGAGTGAGAAAAATCAAATCGACATCCAACACTTAACGCAGCGCTGTCGCTCCTCGCTTACCTCCAAGAGCTCCACACTCCCGTCCCCTTCCACTCCTAGGAAGGACATGAGGGTGTAGATGGCCGCATTGGTGACGAGAAGCGATCGGTATATCTTGGCATTGGCGTGATCGGGGCCGCAGAATTCGCTGACCGTCATCAGGGCATCCTTGAGAGCCTCCACGGGCTGCCCACAAGTCTTGAGGTTGACGTCCCCACTGTCGCTGTCCACCACCCCGTCCAAGAGCTCAGTGGCAGCCATGAACTTAGATCTTTCCGCCCTATTCTCATCAGTCGGCACGCTCAGATCTAAATTATCGAGGTTCACGCCCTGAACTTTGAATTGTTTAATTGCGTCCTCCACAGCCTCGGGAGGAGACATCTCAAAATCCTCCATATTTTCCTGTTGTTGTTTTTGGGACGATGTTAGAGCACTTTGAGGGCAACGTCGACATACTGACCCCCCCCAAACAAAGTAATACATTGGTAGCTAGGCCTGCCACCCCCCCCACGTATTGGAGCACCGATTTTGAAACTAAGAATCACCAATCACAGCCCCTTCAACCCCAAAATAACACCTCCGTACCTTGACTACCTCATCAAAAGCCTCCTGCGACACACGCGCTGGTAAAAGTCCACTCATATTTCCTTCTTGGTTTTTTTTTGAAAGGCCCTCAAATCTGAAGTAAACTGTCCACGGGGAGTTACCCTTTCCCCTCAACTCCAGTGTAACTCCTCCTCCCTCTTGCACACTCAAACACCGCTCGGATAAAGATCGACCGCCACACTCTCTTCCTCTCCCCCCAAATCTCAACATGGACCTATTTGGGCTTGGTCCTGGACAGTCGTATCACGCACCCCCCTCAAGTGCTCGTCCCTCTACGCCACCCTGGCGCCGCAAGCGGTCGCAACTCCCCCTTCACCTGAAACTTTCCCAGTTCTGGAGGTGCGATATGTTAGAGACTCAAAGTAAGGAGGAGATCCTGGGGATTGACTGGGGGAGGCCGAGGACCTCCAGACAGGTGAGAGAGATAGCGTTTTCCGATGCAGCCGCAGTGACGCTCACCCTCAATTCGCCATCATAGCTGCTAAAGATTGACATCTATACTGCGCAGGGGCTGCACCGGGGATTCAACACTCGCACAATAGAGGGTATAGCCCATGTTATAAAGACGCAGACCGCTCTGCGCGGCTCCTCGTACGTCCACAAGCTCCTCACCGAGGCCGTTAAGTCCTCTAAGATCGCCTCCCAGCTGCAGGAAACATTTTCCTGCCTCCTGGACGGCGAAACTATGAAGGAAGCGTCAAAGTCATGGCAGGCCAATCACCCGAACGTGGAGCTGGGGATGTACATATCCAACGAGGTAGCGAGCGGCAAGAAGAACGCACTTGCAGGGGCGAAGCATATGGTGGCGCAGCTGAGGAAGGCGGCCGACGATCAGAGCCACCACCGCGAGGCCAAGAGCAAGGTGAGAATGGCATAGCGTGAAGTGAAAGATTGGCAACGAGGAGGTTTCCTCACATTATCCCTAACGCAACCTTTGCTTCATCCCCACAGCTTCCGCCGACTTTCTTTGCAAGGCAAGGAACTACGGATGTAATCAAGACGCGTAAGTCTACTAACTTTCAAAAGAGCCACCCCCACTTACCTCGGCAACTGACTCGGCAGTTGAGCTCTTTCGGTCCCGAGGATATGGACGATGGCCGCAAGGAGCAGGGAGTAATCGATTCCCCTAAATCTGGTCGTCGTAGCAGCAAACTCACTAGCCACCCAAGTGACAGCAGAGCGACACAGGACAATGATGGCATTGACCTTGACGATTTACTCTTTGACGAGAGCAGCGAGGAGGAAGGGGAAGCCGGCAATACCGACTATGGTGTGCAGCTGGCAGACATGAAACTGCTGAACGGAGACGAGGAGGCAGTGAAGGTAGCGGGGGTCTACAGAGCGAGCTGCGACAGGAGGAGGACGCACCCGATCAAGAAAGTCGTACTAAATTTGACCAAGGATGAATGTGATATTTCTAGGATTGAGTTGCGATCACACGATCTGCAGGTGAGGATGGATGAAAGCAAGCAGGAAAGCACCAGGCAGATTCTCTAAACTTACGCGAAACCGTCCACGCACGCAACACCATTCTCAGCCGATATGTGACATAATGTCGTCTCTGAACCACGTTCGGCTGCTCGACTTGTCTTACAACTCCCTCGGGCCCGCGGGCGCTCTCCTTCTCGCGGAGGGGATGAAGGGGAGCCTTCGGAGGCTGACGAGCTTGAACTTGGAGGGCAATTCCATGGGGGAAAAGGCGGGAGTACAAATATGCACTGGGATTAAGGGCATGCACGCCCTGAAATCCTTTAACATTGCAAAGAACAAAATTGGGGACGAGTCGATGGTCGCTCTTGGAGATTCATGCAACACCAAATGCAGGGACATGAAGCTCGATATATCTTACAACTTGGTTGGAGACTTGGGTTTCGAGGGAATCGTCAAGTTAGTAATTGAGAAAGTCGCCCATTTGAACGCAGAGTGGAACAGCATTGGAGCGAGAGGGACCAAGAGACTGGGGGCTGCGGCATCGAAGGAGTGCAGACTCACCTCTCTGAACCTCTCCTCTAACCCTCTTTACACCCCCGGCCTCCTTCCTGTTCTGTCACTTGCTCTCATCCACCCGACGCTCCATTCCATCCGGGTGTCCAACACTTCCGTCGACGCTACCGGCGGATGGTGCGCTGTGAAGAGCATGTCACTGGCAGGCCTGAGAAGGTTGGAGCTGCACGGGAACGTCATCGGTGAAGAAGTCGCCTTCCTTTACCTCGCGTATGTTCGCGAGTCCTTCAGCGATCCGGCCACTAGCCCGAATGGGAGCCCACAAAGGTCTCCGAAGAGGACGAGCGGGAGGGCAAGAGCTCGGACCATGTCTAACGAGATCCACAAGGTGAGAAAAGGGGATGGAAGGAGGAGTAAGGAGCGTGGGGCAAATATTTGTTCCTCTGTTTCTTCTTGCAAAAATCTAAAACGCTAACACATATAATCTGTCTCCGTCTCAGTGCGAGTTCACGTACACCTTCACTCCAATCTCCAGCGCCACAGTGTACAACCTCGAGGACCCTTCTCTATCTCTCTCTCTTTCTTCCGCTTGGGAGTACTTTGTCGGTACGTACGCGATCTCGCTTTGTCAAGCACACCGATCTCAGAAGGTAATATCCTCCTTTATTGATGGAGTTATATTCAACCCTAACAAGGTTGCTGCTTTGCCTCACGAGGGTACGATGAGCATGGTGCGTGAGCATGGTGTTAGGGCTCAAAGGAGCACGATGTTCGTCGGCCACCACGAGGGCGTTGCTATGAGACTCGACCTTTCCAAGGAACGTGATCGTGAGGTTGGGATAAGCCTGCTCGTCAAACACCAAGAGATGCGTATAGACGGCGGACCGAAGAACGCGTCGAACGCGGTTGGCTTGAAGTCGAGCGCTGGCCATGCAATGTACGCTTCTGACGTTAAGCTCGACGGGAAGGGGGTCAAGGTTAGAGGGAGGAGATGGTTCCAGGACCGTGAGAGCGGCGTTTTGACGTTCACTATCAACGAGAGCTACTTTAGGAAAACCGTAGAGGGAGAGATCAGGGGGAAGAGTGAGTGCGAGACTGTAGTTGCTGACATTAGGGGGAGGAGGGGAGTTTCTCTTCAATCTCTTACGATCGATGGTAAGAACGTGGGCGTGGAAGAGCTAGAGAACAGGGTGGCGGAGGGAGGCGATAATAATAGGAAGAGTGAGTGGAGGACCAAGGTGGAGATCAGGTGCCCCGACCATGCGAACAATTCGAACCCTTTGTTGGCAGAGGAGGGGGAGGAGGAGGGGAAGAAGAAGAAGGGGAAGAAGAAGAAGAAGAAGAAGAAGGGAGACGAGGTTGAAGCCGAGGCTGCGAAGAAGGAGATCGAGGTCGTGGGCTCAATCCAGCTCAGGCATCCTTCTGTTGTGTTTACATCTGTCATAAAGTTAAACCTCCTCAACCCAGCCGAGAGGGCGGCTTTCAAGACCTACGTCGGTCGAGCTCGGATCTGCCCGGGGGAGGGTATGCTTGACGTCACGCTGGACGGAGGGGACTTGGGGGGAGACGTGTACGACCACACTTGGGAAGTTCCCAGGTGAGACTAACAAATTAAGGGCGAGGAAGGAAGAAGAAGAGGAACAAGGCGGGATGAGATAGTGATGGCCAGGGACCTGAGGTTGAGCGAAGCGAACCCGCTACTTAATACCTAACCACTCCCGTGATTCTCACTTCTCACGCAGGCTGGGTAAGGTTGAGTTCATGTACATTGTAGCTCGTTGCAAGGAAGGTCGTGAGCTCTCTGGCGGTTATCATTCGAGTTCCAATGAATTCCACGACCCCTTAATCATTGAGGGTGGAGGAGGGGAGGAGACAAGTACATTGAATAATCCAGCGAATGATCTCAGGGGAAGACTTTGGTTAGAAATGTGCAGAGGTAAGGACTCCGGTGGCAGGCCCGTCGTTTCCGAGCTATTAGTCGACGGTGAGAAGGTGGACTTCGGGGTTTACATGGACCCTGCGTACGCCCTTCCGGAGAATTGTAAGTACAGGATGTGCGTGTATCCGTGCTGCGCACTTTTGAGGAAAGGCGTTAATAAGTACGCGTGGCTGGAGGCTGTTAGGGGAATGCTAGGACAGATCGGAGACGAGTGCACGAGGTTGGGCGTGTTTAGGAGGATGTGGAAGGAGGGGATCAACATGGGATGGGACGCGAAGGGTGGAGAGGGGAGGATGAACATTACGTGTAATGAATTATGGGGACTTATGAAAAGTTTGGAACCAAAGGGGGGGGAGGGGCTGGCGATATGCTGGAACGACGTGTTTGAGCTGCAGGCGCTGGTGGAGACTGCGCTTAAGAAGGGCATTGGGGAGGTCTTTTTGAGGGAATTGGAGGGGGGAAGGAAGAGGGAAGTTTGGAAAGAGGTCAAGGACATGGAGATTGTTGGGGTGGGAGTGGGGGCTATGGTAGGGGGTGGTAAAGAGGAAGATGGGGGGGAAGTCAGAGGTGCGGAGGCGGTGTAGTGGCAGTGGCAGTGCAGTGGCGGTTAAACGAAGGAAATCATGTTGTCTGTTGAATTTGGGTTCTTACAAAGTACTAGTTTCTCTCCCAAAGCTTAACGAAAGCCGTTAGATCTATTAATAAAAAAACCAAAGTATCAAGTTAAACCCGCCTTCTCACTCCGTTGTCTTAGTATTCCCCCCCCCCTGTTCCCCTCCCATAACTTCAATATAAACGTCCTTAACATCATCCTCCATACAAACCCCAACATACCTACACCCCATAACCCCTAGTGGGCATACCTTAGGTCTACAGCTATAGTTATCCGGCATGTTCGCATCCACACATCCATCCAGTACCACACAGTACGGTTCCTCGGTGCTGATTATTTCCACGACTTCATCCTCCGACATTAGTGGTGTTCTGATGTTCTCGACGTAGCGTGAACAGTAGTCGACTGTGGTATCGATGACGCATGTTTTAACGATATCGTCCGTCCAGTTAACCTCATTCAAGTATGTGAACGCGTCGATATCACCGTTAGTTAAAAGGAGATTGCTCAGGAGCACGTCATACTGACCGAGACCCGCTTGAAGAGCGTCGTTTAATGCTGACATCTCTTCATCATTCCCTCCTCCCCCTTTTGTAGGAACAGATCCCTGTGCTCTAGCGGCGGCTTCAATTTGTTTCCTCCTCTTTTCCTTCTTCTGTTTTTTCCCCCACCCAAGCAGCTCCCATATCCTCCCTTCAGTTCTTTCGTATCCGCTAATTTTGTTCATAATCAATATCCAATCTCTAACCTCTTCCCCAACCCCAACATTCCCGTTGAATTTCGCCCAGTTCCTCCTAGGTGGTGTTAAGTTAACACCGTGGTATACAAGAGTTGGGTAATGTGTAACATCGTAACTCTGGCATATCGACATACTCCCTTCGTCCTCTTCGCAGTTAAAGTACACCATTCTAGTCTCCATTCTAGGTAGTTCAGGTGTGGGTGATGTGGTTAATGATGATGTTGAGAGGAGAGTGGAGATACGCTCGTAGATTGGAGCGAAATTTTGACAGTGGGGACACCAGGGAGCGTAGAACATTAGGACGACGTCGTTTGATACTGGGGTTTTTGGGGGGGAGGGGAGGATGGGGGTTAGGATTGTATTAATGGGGTATGAATGGGGTCTTAGGCATAAATAAAAGGGGGATGAGGAGAGGGACCCTTGACCTGCAGAAGACAGGTCTCGTAGGCATCGCGGTCCACCTTGGTGAAGCCGCTCTCAACTCCTCCAGGGAGGTACTGAATGCCGGTGGACTTGAAGTAGCTGCGATGCGACGAAGATGAGCGAAGTGAAATTGAGAGAGGGATTGCGTTGTTAGGATGGTGCGACAATGACAATGATATCGAGTCGCGCGAAGGTCACACCATGCAGTACTTTATGCTGTCGCTGATTTTCTCCTCGCTCCTCCTCGCTCCACTCTTTCACTCCTCATATTCACTCCTCTTCCCCATTCTCACCTCAAGAACTGCGGGGACTCTCCACTCTCCACCTCGCGGTACTGGACGGGACCGCCACCGAGGGACTCGTCGAGCTCGACGGTCTTGTAGGCGCAAATTCCAATTTCGTCCTGGCTGGACTCTGACCCAAGACAGAAGTGAATGAGGTCGTCGATAATTCATGTTTGGCTTATTTTTTGTGGATTAGTATTTGAATGCTCCTTAACTTACCATCACCATCAATTACAATATGATTATACTCATTAGCAGATAATATATCAACAGCTGATAAGCATGGAGAGATTAAAGGGAAAAGGAGGAGGAGGAGGAGGGACATGCTGAAGTTTGTTGTGGAAGTCGGGGAGTCTGGGAATGTTTTTGGGCTTCTTGTTTGCTTTTTTGCCTTTGCCATTTCCTCTCCAAAAAAGGTCCCTCCTTCTTGCCTGCGATTATATATATTGCTATATACTGTATATATATATCTAATATAACTCATACATCTCATACACAACTCCTACATAACTCCTATCCAGCTCCTTAGACTTTATTTCCTCATTTAAAAGAAGCAATCTCGAGTCCTCTGTCCTCTGTCCTCTCAACTCCCCCAACAGTTAATATATATAACATGGGTGGTAAGAACTCGAAATCGTCGTCCTCATCATCCTCCGCTAATCAATCCAGCAATAAAATAAGCCAACAAGACAAGGCTGTATTGGACCTTAAGAACTCAAGAGATAGATTAAGAAGGTATAGAAACAAACTTGAGATTGACGAGAAAAGACTCGCGGATAAAGCTAAAATGTATATGAAAGAAGGAAGGTGAGGGTGGGGTGGGTGTGGGGGGAGAGGCGGGGGGGAGAGAGAGAGAGAAGAAGAGAGAAAGAGAGAAGAGAGAGAGGAAGAGAAAGAGATGAGAAAGCTCTACACACCTAACCCCTCATCCCCACTCCCTTAAAACCCCGTTCATCCCTCAGGAAAGACAGGGCATTACTAGTGCTGCGTTTCCGTAAGAAGAAGCTCAAAGAGTCCGACGCCGTTTCAGCCCAGCTCCTCCGTGTCCTTGAAATGGTATCAACAATAAACTGGCAAACCGAACAAGCCTCAATCCTATCCTCCTTAGCTAAAGGTAAAGACATGTTAAAGAAAATGCACGAGGAATACAGCGTGGATGACGTTATGGATTTGATGGAGGAGATTCAGGAACAGAATGAAAACGAGAGTAGGATAGGGGAAATATTAGGGAGAGGGGTTAGTTTGGATACTGTTGATGATGAGGAATGTATGGGGGAATTGGAGGAAATGGAAAGAGAAATGGGAATTGGGAGAGAGGATGAAAAGGAAGAGGAGGTTAAGGGAGAGGAGATTGATATGCCGGATGCACCGATGGGTATGTTAACGGATATGCCGGAGGTACCAAAGGGGAGAGTGGGGGAAAAGGAAAGAGAGAGAGGGGAAAACAGGGAAGCCGTACCTGGATAGAGGGGAGAGGGGAGGGGGAAAAAGGGGGGGAGGGATCATCTCCATCCATGAAATATTTCAGGACCCTTTTGCATGCCGTTTAAACAGTGACTTTAGAGTTACAGAAATTCCAGAATAACTCTCCACATAACCTTGGGGAGCATCTTGCGTGCCGCATCTCCATCAAGGCGCTTCCGCTTCAGCCTATCTGACAGAGCTTGAATCCACTTGGTGACGAAGACTACGAGAGCATTCTCCCGGCCGTTACTATCCGATCTCCTGGGCTGGTCCGTAAAGAGTGTCTTGAGGCACAACAGAACGGTGACGCGTTCATGTATGGCGTGCCACCTAGAATGGAGAAAGGCCTCGACAGTCGGCATGTTGTGAGAGGCAGCGGCAGAGATTAGGGCAGTGCAGTTTGAGAAGCAGTCGATACCGATAGAGACGGCAGGAGATAAACTGAGTCTGGTAAGGGCGGAGCATTCGTGGAAGGCTTCATCGCCAATAGTAGTCACTGAGTCCGGGATTGTGATGACTGCGAGGGAGGAGCATCTGTTGAAGGCAGAACTGCCAATCGTCGTCACTCCGTCCGGGATGGTGATGGCTGCGAGGGAGGAGCATTGCCAGAAGGCGCAAGTGCCAATCATCGTCACTCCGTCCGGGATTGTGATGGCTGCGAGGGAGGAGCATCCATAGAAGGCGCAAGTGCCAATCATCGTCACTGTGTCTGGGATTGTGATGGCTGCGAGGGAGGAGCAACGCGCGAAGGCGCAAGTGCCAATCATCGTCAATGTGTCTGGGATTGTGATGGCCATGAGGGAGGAGCATCCATGGAAGGCGTAATCGCCAATCGTCGTCACTCCCTTTGCAAAAGTCACCTCTGTGAGTTCACCATCATATTGTAAGCTCTCTACGCCAGAGTATACTGCTAATTTGGGCATTTGGGAAGTATTTGGGAAGGATTAGGGAAGGATGAATGAGAAAGTCCTTAAATCGCTCGAGCTAGCGTATGGAGTGAGTGTTTGGATGGAGAGGAGGAGAATGAAAGTTAGGGATTTGGGCGATGTAGTTTGTTGGGGACCAAATTTGGCTAAAACTACGATGTGTTTGGATATGGTGTAGGTAGCAGTATTGCTGTTGGTATTGTGAAGCGTTTCAATGTTGTGAACAGTATTTAAAGGTTATAATACAGCCTAGAATACAGTTTTCTTGGCAATAATGCCAAAATCTTCCAAAAGCCCCAAAATAGAGGTTTTTGGAGCCTCCAAAAAAGAAAACGTTTGTTCGTAAATGGAAAAAGAAAATGTTGTTCGTAAATATTTCGGGATCCTTTTGCATGCCGTTCAACAGTTGATTTTAGAGCTTACAGAAATTCCAGAATAACTCTCCACATAACCTTCGGGAGCACCTTGCGTGTCGCAGTTACCCCAAGTGTTTGCGCTTCACCTCCGTCCAGTGGCTTCCTCTCGTTTTGGTCCGTAAAGAGAGTCTTGAGGCACAACAGAACGGTGACGCGTTCACGTATGGCGTGCCACCTAGAATGGAGGAGGTCCGAGACAGTCGGCATATTTTGAGCGGCAGCGGCAGAGATTAGGGCAGTGCAGTCTGAGAAGCAGTAGATACCGATGGAGACGGCAGGAGATAAACTTAGTCTTGTCAGGGCGGTGCATCCGAAGAAGGCACCATAGCCAATCGACGTCACTGAGTCCGGGATTGTGATGGCTGCGAGGGAGGAGCAGTCTCCGAAGGCGTAATTGCCAATCGTTGTCACTCCGTCCGGGATTGTGATGGCCGTGAGGGAGGAGCATCTGTTGAAGGTGCTTTGGCCAATCATCGTCACTCCGTCCGGGATGGTGATGGCCTTGAGGGAGGAGCATCTGTAGAAGGCGTATTCGCCTATCTTCGTCACTCCGTCTGGGATTATGATGGCTGCGAGGGAGGAGCATCCTTCGAAGGCGCTATTGCCGATCGACGTCACTCCGTCCGGGATTGTGACGGCTGCGAGGGCTACGCATCCGTGGAAGACGTAATTGCCAATCATCGTCACTCCGTCCGGGATTGTGATGGTTGCGAGGGCGGAGCATCCATCGAAGGCAGAACTGCCAATCATCATCACTGTATCCGGGATTGTGATGGCTGCGAGGGAGGAGCAATCATAGAAGGCGTACATGCCAATCTTTGTCACTCCCTTTGCAAAAGTCACCTCTGTGAGTTCATGATTGTTTTTGAATTTCTCTACGCCAGAGTACACTGCTGAGCTGGGCATCTCGAGGAGGATGAAAGTGGTAGTACTGATAGCGCTTGAGCTAAGGTATAGCGTAAATGCTTAAATGGAGAGGATGAGATTGAAAGTTAGGGATTTGGAGACGATGTAGTTTTGTTGGGGACCAAATTTGAGCAAACTACAGTGTGTTTAGATATGGTGTGGATAGTAGTATCAATGTGTTTGTATTGTGAAGCGTTTGGTAGGTTGTAAAGGGTATCCAATGCCTATATTACACAAGAAAGCCAATAATGCCTAAATCTTTCCCAAAACCCCAAAATAAAGGTGAGGGTTGGGCCTCCAAAAAAGAAAACGTTTGTTCGTAAACACCATAGCTTATCGAGCTCCGGCTGAGGTGGAAACTGTGTTTTCTTTTTAAAACAATAAGACGACGTTTAGGGGCGCCTACTCTTTAAAATCACACACCCCCCTCCCTCTCCTATAATCTCCCCCCCCAATAACCCTCCAAACCTCTCTTACTTTTTCTTCTTCCCTTTCTTCCCGAGTTTCTTTGCGAGTTTCTCAGCCGCTGTGATGGCGGTTTTCTTGTCCTCTTGGTTCTTGCCCTCAAGTAGCTCCATGTCCGCACCTCTTTCAAGAGCTATCTTAGATCCCTCCTCGATCAGCTCCTCGTTCCCCTCGCTAGACTTCGCGGCCTCTAACGCAGCCGTTAGCCTAGAGAACGCCGCCGAGAAGTTATTGTACGATACCGAGGGTACCCAGATGTACTCCCCTGTATCCTCGGGTGGCTTGGGCCAGTCCCTGGTCTCCTCAATGTGTCCGGTATTGACGGGCTTCTCAGGGTCCTCCTCAAGCCAGTACTCCTTGATCTCCTTCGCTGACATCTCCTCCGTGTCCACAGGTAGCTTGACGTCCGGGAATCCCTCCTTCGCCCTCCCTACCTCCAGCTCAGCTGTGAGCCTCCCCAGGACCTTCCTTGCCTCCACCAGGAGTCCCTCGTCCGCCTCGTTCATGGAGGCCGTAGTTATGCTCTCCGAGAGCCTCCCCATCATCTTAACGTGCTCCTCCCCAGCCCTGGTTATGTTCTTTACCCCGTTGGTAGCCACGCATAGCCAGTACTCGCTGTGTGCGGTTTGGCATAGTTCCGTTGCTAACGATACGGCCGCCGAGAGTGGGTCGTCACCCTGGGGGGCGCTGGGTCCCCCCTCAGGGTCCGAGCCTGTCTGGGACTTTATGAGGGCCTCGACCTCCCCGATGGTGTCCTTGAGAGCGTTGACGTACTTGCAGAATAGTGTCTGTGTAACGACTGGTGAGTTTGCCTTCAGGTCGGCTACCTGGGCCTCTAGCTTTCGGACGAGCCGAAGCTCCGTGACGAAGGCGTTGCCCATTGTGAGGGCCTCCTCGCTGACCCCTAACGAGGCGCCTCTCTCAATCATTTCAACGAGGGAGTCTATGTCAACGGAGGAGGGGGAGTCCATGTCCACGCTTGTTATGCTGCGCGCGTAAGGGTGGGGGAGGAAGGGGGAGGAGCGAAAACGACCGAAGTCGAAGAAGGTGAGCTAATATGAATCGGATCGGGGCGACGGTATTTGCAAGCACTCGCATCTCCTCTCCATTCTCGACTTGCTTTCGGTGATCCCTTCCCGCCCGCTTCTCACCTTTCCTCGAGGTCAGCGAGCTGGTCGAGGTGCTTCTGCATGATCTCCTCGCGAGCCTCCTCGGAGAGGGAACCCTTTCCGGCGGCGACCTTTAGGAGGCCACGGACGGCGGGGTCGGTGCAGAGGTTGATCGGAGTGTTTTTGAAATTGTTTCTAAGATAGGTTGGTTGTGCAATGGGTGTTAGAATAAGATCAGCCCCCCCCTCTCCCCTCCCTCTCAAGTAGTCTTCGCTCCGCTCCTCCTACTCCTCCTCCTCCTCCTCCTCCTCCCCCTCAATCTTACCTCTTCCCAGCATCTGCTGCGTGGTCACACAAGCACTGCACCACATCCCTGTGCCCCCCAGCCGCTGCGAGGTGTAGGGGCGTGTTTCCGACTAGGTCCGTGTCGTCAACGGAGTAGCCCGCCTGCAGGAGAAGCCACACGCAACGAAGGTGGCCCTTGGAGGCGGCCTTGTGGAGGGGAGTGTCCACGAATATCGACGAAACACCATCACCACCCCTACCGGCCTGCCTTTTGATCTTCTCAGACATTTTCTCACCCTTGTAGATGTCCCCAGCGCCGCTCGCTAGCAAGTTTTCAGTCACCTCTATGTTCCCATAGTAAGCTGCCCAGTGAAGCATTGACCAGGCTGAAGCCTTATTGTTATTCTCGTCGGATGGTTCCGGAAGGTAGTCTACCGGGACCCCCATCTGCAAAAATTCCACCGCTACCTCAGTCTGGTTCTTCTCAATTGCAGTGTAAAGGTCACCCCCGAGTGTGTTTGGGTCTATCACCTCCTCCTCTTCCTCCTCATCCGAGAAGAACGGGTCGTCTTCCTTCTCGGCCATACTAGTGCGGAGTTTTAGGGGGGGGAGCTGTAGGTTCGGTTGTAAGTGAGGGAGAGTGCAGGGGTCCAAAAGGGAAGTCAATTTGATCTGCAGCGGTTGGGGTTAGGAGATGGGCCTTGGGGGGGGAAGGGGGGAATGGGAGGGTTGGGGGGAGAAGCGCGGAGAAAAAAAAACAATTGGGTAGAAGGGGGCGGGGGGGGGGGCGACCGGTGCAAAAACGCGGTGATTTAGAATGCCGAAAGGGGTTAATATATTGCTTCTTGTTGAGGTAAACACCCTTCGAGGTGACTTACGGCGTGATTTTTGTAACCCGACTTTGACTCACATGAGTGCAGCCCCATGTTACAATTCTTGCGGACTTCTCGACAACGGGGATGAGGAGATGCATTTTCCACTGGAAGGCAGGTTCAAGGGTTCAAGGTCTCCAATCTTTCAATCTTTCCAAAAGGCAGAAGTGTGAGAAAGTTGCGAAGAAACGCCAAAAAAATATTCTCGTCTTTAATTGATGCTCTCACCTCCCGCGCTCTTGGAACGTCATCGTCGAGGCGATCCATGTTTTTGCTTTTGGCTTCAACCAATTTTTCATGAAAATCAACCCTCCGCTCGTCCCGTTGGCCAAACCGATAATACTGCACTACTTGCAACCCCTCAACACCCCGTTGTTCAACCCCCCGATTCCCTCCCGTCACGACCATCACAATTTTGAAGAGCTCTCCAACATGTCTCATCACCCAATTTCCTCATGAAGAAAAAGCCAAAATCGACAGTGAGTCCTCAACCACCAAACATTCCCAAACGTGCGAGACACAGCTTTCCCTTTCAGCGATATGCCACCTATATGAATACAAGCCACGTAGAATGGTCTCATACCGACAAATGTGCCACCTTGTCCAGAACAACCCCACCATGGACCCGATCTCGAGATCTATACTTTTGCCAACTGCAGGTCTGCTTAGACCTTAATCCCCTCTATGACCATAAAGTGACAATGATATTTACCTTATACACACCTTCAATCCAACACAAATGTACAAAACGACGAATTGAATGAGGAATCACTGTCAATGTTGAGATCATCGATTGGGTTGACAGTTTCTGTCCTTTAATCCACCCTTTGAATTGCTAACGCTTCTCATCCGTTACCTCTCCCACCCTCCGCAGAATAGTATGGCTCCCTCCAAGAAGTCCGGATCCAAGAAGGCCCCTGCCAAGAGCACCCCCAAGGTCTCCAAGGACCCCGTTTTCCCTTCTCGCCCCAGGTCCACCAGGATCGGTGGTGATGTCCGCCCCCAGGGACGCGACCTCAGTAGGTTTGTCAAGTGGCCCAGATACGTGCGCCTCCAGCGCCAGCGCACCATCCTCTACCAGCGCCTTAAGGTCCCCCCTGTTATCAACCAGTTTACCCAGACCCTCTCCAAGAACGAGGCTGCCTCCGTTTTCAAGCTCCTCAACGCCTACCGCCCCCTCACCGCCGCCGCGCGCAAGCAGAAGGCCAAGGAGGCCGCTGCCGCCAAGGCCGCCAAGAAGGATGCCCCTGCTGGATCCGCCTTCCAGGTTAAGTTCGGCCTGAAGCACGTCACCACCCTCGTCGAGGAGAAGAAGGCCAAGTTCGTCGCCATCGCTTGCGACGTCGACCCTATCGAGCTCGTTGTGTGGCTTCCTGCTCTCTGCCGTCAGATGGACGTCCCCTTCGTTATTGTCAAGGACAAGGCCCGCCTTGGCGCCCTCGTCCACCAGAAGACCGCCGCCGCCGTCGCCATCACTGGAGTTGAGAAGAGCGACGAGAAGGCTCTTTCCAACCTTACCGCCGTCGCCATGGAGAAGTACAACAACAACGTCGACCTCGTGAGGAAGTGGGGAGGAGGAAAGATGGGACTCAAGACCGAGGCGAAGCTCGAGAAGCGCGCGAAGCAGCTTGAGGCCGAGGCGGCCAAGCTCGCTAAGTCGAAGGGCCTCTAAGCGTAAAAATAAATTTGCAAAACAAACTCTTTTCGCCGGTGTATTTATTCGTGTCTCCTTCGACGTTATTAAGAATTCACGTCCGCAATCTATTTCTTTTGTATCAACATAAATTATTTCACAAAAACACGACACCAAATCACTCACGCTACCCTAACAACGCGTCAGCGACCTCCCCCTGCCTGTCCATTTCCTCCTCCAACCTCTTGAGCTTTCTCAACCCTGCGAGCCTCTCCTTACCACCCTCCTCTTCCGCCCTCATGATTTCTCCGGCAGCCTCGAGCGTCTCCTTCCCCGCCATGAGCTCCTCTATTCTCTCGTTCATTCCCGCGAACTCTTTCTGCAGCTCCCCCGACAGCATCTGGGCCCTCTCGTTCAGCGCCACATTTGCCATTCCCAACCCGACAAAGTCTCCAAGCATTCTCAACAACACCTCGTCAAATTCTCCAAACTCCCCGGCCGCCGCCTTGTTGGAAACCATGACTGCCCCCACCACCTTCCCCGGGAGCAGGCCGTTCCTCTTTCCTGTCACTCTCCCAGCCTGCTCCCAAACTGGAACGCACAGCAAGCCCGTGGTCTTGAACCCGCTGTCAACCTTCACGTCGAAGCCGCTGCTCAAATCCATGCCCCCCCCACCTCCCATCCTCACGCTCTTTCCCGTCGCCACGACGTGTCCCAATATTCCCTCCCCTCCCTTGTGCCTCAGGACCATCCCCCCTTTCTTCTCGTCCTCAAACGTCCAGAGCCCCCCCTCCTCCTCGTCCACCATCCATATGTTGGCCTTCTCGCAGTCCAACAGGCTCGTCGCTGCCGCTTCCCCGAACCTGATCAATCCCACGTTGTCCTTTTCAAGCATCAAGTTCCTCACGGCTCCCACCAACCTCAGCACTCCACCCTTCTCCTTCTCTCCAATTTCCACCTCCTCCTTGATCCTAACCTTTAAAACCTCGACCTCCGCGTTTGCTTCTATGACAGCCTGTTTGTGTTTGAAGACCTCTTGCTGCATTTTCTCCATCTCTCCCGCCCGCGTGAAGCCCTCCTCCACTGCCTCCCTCACCCTCTCCAACCTCCTAACCTCGTCCTCGTTGAAACCTTCGCTCCTCTCCTTTCCTACAACCTGAATGACTCCCACAACCTTCCTCCGAGCGTCTCGAACCGCCAGGACAGCTTGAGGCTGACTAGAGTCTATCCTCCTCCCATGGCAGTCAACGGCCGAGTCAAACAGCCTGTGAAGCTTGGCGCACCCCACCACCTCGTCGTTCCCGGTAGTCGCAACGTACCCCAGCAGTCCTGAACCAGTCGACATAAACTCGACAGTGGCCGGGAACAATGGCCTTAGTCTCTGTTGCATTTCCGCATCCCTTACGAACAAATAACACTGAACGTCCTCAACTACCCTCTTGCACGCTGACGCCGCACCGTGGGACACCCCATCGTAATTCAGCGCCTTGTTTATCGCCATAGTTGCATCCCTCATTTCATCCACATCCTCCCCTCCTGCCACGTCCACATTTCTGTAACCCTTGCTTTCCTCCTCCTCCTCCCCCCCTCCCTCCCCCTTTCTCCTTTTCTTTCCAACCTTACCGATCCCCGCCAAATTCCCCTTCTTCTTCACCTTCCTCCCACCCCCCCCCGTCAAGACCACGCCAGCAATCCCTGCCATTACCTCTGCGACTCCCTTCTCCACGTCAGAGAACACTCCTTCCCCCTCCTTCTTCGCCACCAGGACCCCCCAATTGTTCCCTCTGACGTCATCCCATACCGGCGTGCAGACAACATCCCCCCCCCTTCCCCCCTCTCCTTCGACAATCACAGTCTGTCCACTCCTCAGCGCCTTGATGACACCATCATACCCATCGCCGATCTGAACGTTCACGTCCTCCCTCCCAACAATTTCCGCCTCGCAGCAACCGAGCGCTACCTTGGTCTCCTTGAGCACCAGTTCAACGACGCTCTCCGTTTCGTACCCGTTCTGCATCAGCCCGATGACGAGCTTCCCGAGTCCCTTATACTTGCCTCCCCAACCGTCGGCGATTTTCTTCCAGCTGTAGGCGATTTTCTTGTCGGCCTTGTGCTTCTTCAGGGCTTCCTCTTTCACCTCCTTAGCCAGGTCATCACCTCTCTTCCTCCCCGCCACCGCAGCTGTGATCTGGGCCCCGATCAGGCGCATCGTTGCGATGTCACTGTCACTGAACGAGTTGCCTTGGGAGGAAACCCTCAACACCCCCATGACGAGGTGGCCGTTCTTGTTCGAGCACCCGAGTCCCGGGCACCCCGGGGGAAGTAGGAGAGGCACGCAAACCGTCGAAGTGTTGTACGCGGGTGGAGAAATGCGACCCCCGTCGTTCCCGAATAATGAGCTGCCCCCCCCTCCCCCCCCGAGGCTGCAGTGAGAGAAGAGGTTGTGGGTGAGAATAACTCGGGAAGACCTCTGTAACGGCTAACACATCCCTTTCAGCATTGTTCGCTTCGCTCGTTGCTGCTCTCGCCACCCTCACCTGAGGTTCAGCATGCTCTTCACCGGGCTCTTGATGGGGCTAAAACCTCCTCCCCCCCCTTCACTCGATTTGTTGACTCCACCATCCTCCTCTCCCCTCTCGTTGGCGTAAGCCGGATTGGAATCGTAGCAGACCACCTCCCCGAGCCAGCCACTCCTCCCCACCATGCTCCCCTCATCTCCCATGACCATGTCCGGCTCCTTCCCCCCCCCCCCGGCAACCGCCAAGACGCTCGTCTCCTGGTCCGCCAAATACAGCTGAACGTTGCACTTCCTCTCCAGCAAGCTTAGCAAGTGCGGTTCGACATAGCTCCCGGCGATCTCACCATATCCGCCCTCTCCACAAGCAATCCCTACTCCAAGATTCGCCCTATTGGCGACGTCCATCCTGTGGCTCAGCTCTTCGAAGACCCCAACCTTGCTCGCCACGCGGTTCAACATGACCGCAAAGCCCAAAGCGCGGCCAAGAAGCACTGTAATCTGCATGTCAGAAGCCTCGATCTTGGTCCTCGTGCCTTCAACGCACTGCACCGCGCCCAGGACCTCTCCACCGACCTCGACAGGAGCGCACATGACAAAACCCACGCTTGATGTCACTGAGATGTCAGGGATCCTCATAGTGCCCATGTCTGTCCAGGAGGGTTTGATGATCTTGGAGACCCTCCTTCCAAGCACGCACTCTCCGAGTACCCCTTCAGAGGCCTCCACGACGTATCTCTCAGAACCAGCGGCCGACTGAGACCAGAGCTGGTTCGGCTCAGACGGAGAAAACAGCCAAAGGCTCACCGACTTCATGTTCAGGAGCTTAGGCCCTAGGCTCCGTACGGCGCCGCAAAGGGGGACCTCGCCACTCAAAGACTCGTCCGACGTTATGCGCCTGAAAAATTCTCCAAGTCTCTCAAGAGTCTTGACATCTACCCCGCCGTTGTTGTTGTTATTGTTGTTGTTGAGAGCGAGAGAGCGCGAGGAGCCCAAGGGGCTCGATGAAGGACTAGGGCTTTTGCCTCTTGGACTACCTATTCTATTGGCATACAGCCCTGGGGACCCAAATGCGCCATTGTCACTCCCTATGGTTAGTCCTGGGATGGGACTCAAGGGGCGCTGCACAGGCGACCCATCCACGGCATAGGACACCCTCCTCGAGCGGGCGGACTTGGGGCTCACGCTCCCTCTACCAACGGACCTGGGGCTCTCAGCGGCGTTCTTTGATTCGGTCTTCTCTTGCTCCCTGTGCACGTGGACGGCCATGGCGTTCGAAATTTGCCTCGTCAGTAGCACGGCCTTTGATTCATCCTTCGTCTCGAAAGATCCCCCGATCTTGTTCAAAACCTGCAGAACCCCCAAGACCCTATCCTCGCCACCACTCCCCTCCCCAAAGATAGGCACGGTCAGCAAATTCCTCGTCACGAAACTGTGAGATGAAAAGAGGAGGGGGGGGGGGAGTAAGATTATTTGAGAAATTGGAGGCAGTTTTGGAGCCATTGCCATTAAGGACTTGTTGCCACTCACCCAGTCTTTTGGTCAACAGAGCTGTTGAACCTGGGGTCCCTAGACGGATCTCTTGTGTTCAGCAACTGTCCCGTCTTTACGACTTGGCCTGCGATCCCAGTATCAGCCGAGAATTGCAGCACCCCGTTCTCTCCTTTTGCAACCTTGCTCCACAACTTATTCTTCACCCTGTCGTAGAAGAATATGCTCGCCCTTTCAGCGCGCATGAACGTACAGGCTTGGGCGACAACCTGCGACGAGCGAAGGAGTTGTGAGAAGCGAAAGAGCGAAGGAAGAAAGGAACGGCAACAGCGCTCATACATTTGTCTCTTCGCTCCTCCTCCCTTCCTCACCTTCCTGAAAAGCCCATCAAGCTCCTCCATACCCCTCTTGGTGTTCTTCTTGGCTATCTCACTGCTCAGATCAGCCAGCTCCCTCAACCCGGTGATCATTGCCCCCTTTTCCTCGTTCTCCGACCTCTCCATATCAAGCATGCTCATCAGTTTGTCTTCCTTCTCCCTCGCCACTCTCTCTTTTTCTCTCTCTCTCTCCAGCTTCTTCTCCAGTTCCCCGACCTTCCCCCGCTCCTGCTTAACGAATTCCATGGCCTGCTCCCTCTCCCCCCTCTCCCCAGCGAGGGCCTCCTCATACTCGTTCTTCATCGTCGAGTACTCTTGGCACTTCAGTATGCCGCTAGCAATGGATTCATTTAGGGAGACGATGAGCTTCTCGTCCTGAGCAGTGAAGGTTCCGTCACTCTTGTTGATAATCTGAAGCACACCAACGATCTCCCCCATCTCGCCGCTAGGCCTCTCCCTGACGGCACTGCAGAGGATCGTTTTTGTCCTGTAGCCGCTCTTCCTGTCAAACTCCTGATTGAAGCGGGAGTCCTCGTACGCATCTGCGATGTTCACAGTTTTACCCGTCTGGGCGACAAAACCTGCAATGCCAACGCCGACCGGGCACCTTATTTCGGCACTTCCGTGCGCCACTTGCGACCATATCTCGTTGGTCGACTTGTCAATTAGGAAAAGAGTAGCTCGGTCGGCCTTCATCAAAAGGCACGCACTGTCACAAACCTGGTCAAAGAGGTTTTGCATCTGGAGGTCGTTGGCGATGGCGTGGCTCATTTTCTGCAGCAGCTGCTGCTTCTCCAACTCCCCTTTGAGCTCCAGTTGCAGCCCCCGCTCGCTCACAAGCTGATCGTACAAGCCATTGTACTGCATGCACCTCTTGATGGCACCTCCAATCGTCTCACACAGCTCGGCCATGTAAAGCTCATCCTCTGTGTCAAAACAACTTCCATCCTTCTTGTTCATAACTTGAAGCACCCCTGCGACCTCCCCATTCCCCTCGAACACAGGAGCGCAAAGGACGCTCGCAGTCCTGTAACCAGTCTTTTTATCGTACTCTGGGTTGAACCTTGAGTCCTTGTAAGCATCCTCAATATTGACCATGCTGGCACTTGCGGCAACAGAACCGCTGATTCCCTCTCCAACTTTCACTCTTATCTCCTGCAAGCCGTGCGCAACCATGCTCCAAAGCTCCTTGCTCTCGTGATCGACAAGGAAGAGCGTTGCCCTGTCAGCTCCCATAAAGTCGCAGGCAGACATACAGCTTTGGTTAAATAGGGTTTGGACCTGCAGGTCAGCTGCGATATTGTTCCCGAGATTCAGCAGGACCTTCTCCCTCTTGACTTCCGCCAGCAGTTTCTCCTCTTTCTTCATTTCGGCAGTCAACTGGAGATTTAAGCCAGAGTATTCCTGGCAACGCTTGATAGCGGAGGCAGTGTGGGTCCCTAGCTTGCGGATGTTATCTTCGTCGCGTTCGTCGAAGTGCCCACCCTCCTTGTTGATGACCTGGAGCACCCCAACCACGGCCCCAGAAACCTCAAACAGGGGCGCGCACAGTATTGTTGACGTCCGGTAACCGCTCTTTTTATCAACCTCAGGGTTGAATCTGGAGTCCTGGTAAGCATCGGGGATGTTGACAATCTGCCCCATACTAGCGACAAAGCCGGCAATGCCGACACCCAGAGGCACCCTTATTTCAGTGGTTCCGTGAGCCACCTGCGACCAGATCTCACCCTTTTCATGATCGATTAGGAACAGCGTGGCACGATCCGCCTTCATTAGACCGCAAGCATGCTCGCAAACCTGATCGAACAGGCCTTGCAGCTCTATGTCGTTTGCGAGAGCCTGAGAAATTCTCTGAAGGTTTCGCTCCGCGATCAGCTCCTGCTTCAGCTCGTTCTCCCTCGCGACCTCCACTTGAAGCTCCTGTTCTTTTTGAAGAAGCTTTTTCTCAAGTTCTGTCTCTCTCTCCTTCTCTACCGCAATCTCTTTCTTGAGTGTAAGCTGCATCTTGCCGTACCTGTTGCACCTGGCGATTGCATCTCCGACCTTCTTATTAAGGCTACTGAGAGTCTCCTCGTCAACCTTTGTGAAACCCGATGTGCCCTCAAGCTTGTTTATGATCTGCAGTACACCGATTACCTTCCCGCCTGCGAAATTGTCAAAGATGGGACTACACAAAATTGTCGCGGTGACGTAACCAGTCTTTAAATCAACAGTCCTGTTGAACCTGGGGTCCTTGTAGGCGTCCTTGATGTTGACAACATCACCGGTGGTAGCACAGTGGCCAGCCACTCCCGTACTCATAGGAACCCTGATCTTCTCCTCTCCGTGAGCAACCATGGACCACAGCTCCGACTTATCGTGGTCAACAACGAAGAGAGTCGCCCTGTCCGCCACGACCATGTCGCAAGCGTAGATGCAAACCTGCTCGAAAAGCTTTACAAGGTTAAGGTCTGCAGCGAGGGAGCTGGCAACTTTGTCTAGCTTCTCGTCGCGCTTTATGACTGAGGTCATCTCCGAAACCTTAGCATTTAACTCAGCTTCCGCAGCATCGGCCTTTCGAATCTTTTCTTCCAGCTCCTTGACCTTTTTCTCGTGCTCCGTTCCCATTATTTCCATCTTCTCCTTCATGGAAGCATTTTCTTCTTCGACGCTCTTAATCTTGTCCTCGAGTTCTACCACCCTCTTGGCTTCTCTCTCCTCTCCAGCCTTTAGCTTTGCCTCAAGCTCGGCAACTTTGCTCAGCAGCTCAACAATCTCGTTGTGCTCCTTCTCGTGCAATTTCTCGAGGTCCTGAACGTGGTGGTGCTCCTCTTCTAGTATATGAGCAGTCTGTTCCACCTCCTCTTGGTGCTTCAAACACCTAGCAATAGCAACCTCGAGCTGCTCGTTAAGCTTTGCGATCAGCCTTTCGCTTTTTGAGTCGAAGCACTTGCCCTCAGTACAATTGATGACCTGAAGGACGCCAATCACCGAGCCATCGTTGTGGTCGAAGACGGGAGCGGCAAGGACCTGCTTTGTTCGGAAGCCGCTGCTTTGGTCAAATTTTTGGTTAAATCTGTTGTCATTGTATGCATCTTCAACATTCACTATCGTTCCTGTGGTAGCAGCGTAGCCAGCGAGGCCAAATTGGGCAGAGAAGTGGAACTCCTCACCCTCGTGCGACGTATTCCTAGACGTGAGCTCGTTTTTGCTCTTGTTGTATAGGAACAATGTAGCCCTCTCCGCGTTCATCACGGTTGGCGCGTGGTTGACGACGTTTTGGAAGAGGTGAGGGAGCTCACTGTCGCCTCCCACCTTGTCAGTCAGCTGCATGAGTTTATTCTCTCTCTCAAGCTGCAACCTGTCCTCCTCGGCCTGTCTCAGGACGCTTCTTTCCTCATGCAACATCTCTTCAAAGTTGAAAACGTCCTTGCTATGCTGGTTAGCTCTCTCGACGGCCCCGGCGATGATTTTCGTAATTTCATCCAACAGCTCATCATCAGCATTCGAAAATTCTCCTCCTCCTAACTTATTGATGACCTGCAGAGCCCCGATGGTTTTCCCCCTCGGGTCAAAGATTGGGCCACATATCACCGCCTTAGTCCGGTACCCAGAGCGAAGGTCAACCTCCTTGTTGAATCGCGAGTCTTCGTAGGCATCCTTCAACTTCAATTTCTGGCTGGTTGAAGCAACGAAGCCGGCGATTCCCGAGAGCATAGGAATCCTGATCTCAGTCATTCCAGGAGAAGACCTGCCGTTGTTGCTCGAAGTAGCCTTGACAAAGCTGTACAATTCCCTCGTCTTTTCATCAACGAGAAAGAGGGTCGCTCTGTCAGCCTGCATGACCCTGGGGGCGAGGACAACAGCCTCTTGGAACACGCTCGCCGTTGAAAGATCGTTTGCAAAGGACGCGCTCAAGTCCAGCAGATTCTTGGTAGCTTCAATCTCGTTTCTCATGATCTCCATTTGTCTTTTGCGTTCAGACATTTTTTGGGAATGTAATTCCTCGGCAGCTTTCATTTGTTCATTGATTTCATTCCACTTCTCATCGTCCTCAAGCGTTTCGTTTTGGAACTTCTGGAGCAACGCGAGCCTATTCGATATGGTTCGGCCTACTTGGTCAAAAAGCTCACTCAGAAGAATCTCATCATTATCGGTGAATATTCCCGTGCGTTTGTTGATGAGCTGCAGTACTCCTATCACCTCGCCAGAATCATTGAGGAATGCACCACAGAGGATAGACTTCGTCGTATAGCCCGTCTGAGCGTCAACTTCACGGTTGAACCTCGGGTCCCTGTAGGCATCTTCAATGTTGATTATCTTCTTGGTCATGGCAACGTGCCCGACAATACCGGCGTCCCAGGGGATCCTAATTTCTGTCCCCCCAGCCAGACTGTACAGCTCCCTAGAATCTCGATCTAATATGAAGAGGGTCGCCCTATCGGCATTCATGAAGGAGCATGTGTGAGAACACAAAACAGTGAACAAGTTCGAGATGTCAGTATCTGAAGTCGAAATAGCCTCCGAGATTTCGACCAAGGCAATTATTCTAGATAGTTTCGACTTCAAGTCGTCGACAGCCTGGATCTGCCTCTGGAGCTTTGCCTCTGAAGTCTCCCTGTCAAATTGGTTCTGATTAACCCAGCAAATATTTGAATGAAGAACCGCCACGAGGGACGCAATCCAAGCCTCTTGCTTCTTCCTTAAAGGCGGCGCATTCGTCGGGAAATTCATTTGAAGGACAGCGATGGGACGCTCAGTCTCGGAGGCTCCGGTCTCCACAACAGGAACTGCTAGCTTGAGCTGGTTCGACACGATCGCCGAGCTCTGGGCCTTGCTGTGGTAAGCTTTGGCGGGAAGAGCCGCAGATGGAAGCTTGATTGTCACAGGAGAGGGAAGAGTCGCCTTGAGCTGCTTCGGGTTGTCACAAACAAGAAAGAGAGTGGCAGTCTCGCATCCCAAAAGGGCAGGAATCGTCGACGAAACGTCCTCCTCGACCATTTCCAAGTCATCTCGCAACGTAAGAACACTTGAAAGGTTCAACAACGCCTCAGATGTGGTCTTGTGCTCTTCCATCTCAACCATACTTTTCTTTTTCTGCCTTTGCAGGTCGAGATACCTGCACAGAGGCGTGGCGAGCGTCAACGCATAATTCTCAACTGACTCAATTTGGTACGAAGAGTTTGTCAAATTCGAGAGAACCAGCTCAAGGACTCCGATCGGACCCGATTCTAACATAATGGGCGTGCAAATGACCGTGACGTCAGTGCTATGAACCCCAATGGTGGAGGTAGCCCCACCATCAAAGATCGAGCGGTGTTGGGACGGCGGAGAGATACCCATGTTTACGTTGAAGTAAGCGAGGGAAGAATTAGCGGCCATCATCTTCTTGTGGGAGTCGTTGTTAGTAGAAAAGCACTGCGTTTCTAGCTCGGGGTGGTTGAGAACTTTTGAGGGGAAGCAGGAGTCATTTTTGTACGATATTCGACACATTGTGGCTCCATCATGGTGGTCTAAGTAACACAGCTCATTCGTCTCCTTGTCGGCTATGTAGACGGAGGCTCTCACAGCGTCGTATATGATCTCTGCTTGCCCGTTCGCAGTCTGAAGGAACTGAGAAATGGGCAAGTCCCAGACGTTAAAGGCCTTGATCGCATCGAACATTTGGTCCCTCTCGTTCGTCACGGTATTCAGGGTCGTAAGGGTCGACTGATACTTCTTATGGAAGAGGAGAAATGCAGCGACATGCTTTGACCACTTCTCAAGCTTCTGCTCGTCCTTCTTGGTGAACCATTCGGCAGCAGAAGGGTTAGAGACCTCAAGAATGCCCCAGGCCGTCGAATCACTGGAGTTGATTGGAATGAGCATGGCGGCCTTCGTAACCCTGCCAAACTTTATGTCAAGATTGACGTTTCCTAGTCCCTCAACCTGAAACGTGCGACGAGCGTTAGTGGGTCGGAAATTTCGCATCGAATAAAGTCAAAGGCTCTGCCCACGCGTTCTCACCTCCTCCTTCGTCAGCCTTACAGGATGCTTTGTGGACAGACAGCGATGTTGAATCGGGCAGCTGACATCGACAACGACCTCTTTCTCCTCGTTGTAGGTTACCAGGGAGTGCGGGGGCTCAAGTTTGTAGACCGTGGAGAAGTCACATGAAAAGAGGGACGAAGTGATATTGGAAATCTCTGCCATTATGTCAGGGAGGGCCGTAGATTTAGCAGTCGAAAAGAAAGTGGACAACGACTTGTTCGCATCCAAGCAATCAATGTCTGATGCAATATTCTCGGAAAGTTCAATGACCTGATCTTGGATCGTTGCCAACGACTTGAGTAGATCGGCGTTCTTCAGCTGCTGCGTTTGGCTCGACTCCACCATCTGCAAGAGGCTCGAGATTGTGTGCAGGAGGGTTGTAAGGGTGGTCTTGGTCTTACTGGGAAGGGGTTCCCGCGAAAAGATCTGTATCACGGCTAGGATCTCACTGTCGTGGGAGAGAGGCAGCAAGAGTAGGCAAGTCGGCAAGGAGCCCGATTCTGAGGATGGATCAGAATCAACGGCAACGTTGAAGTAAGCATCCTCGAACACGTCGTCAATTTGGACTGTGGCATGCTTGGCAATGCAGGTGCCAGTGATTCCGGTTGCGTAAGGGTACGACGCCGTCTCCGACAGCTGGAACGTGCTCGATGTGGGATCAAGAGGCAGGAAGCGAACTGCAGATATCGAGGGTATCAGCGCCGGCAGAGCTAAAGGTAGGGTCGAGGCGACTGCGGAGATTGAAAATGCGTCGTTTTTCGGAGACAGGGAAGCCGAGGAGGCGGATGCGACCATGGACAAAAGAGAGGTCAGGGCAGCGTTCGACTCCCCAAACAGCGCCACAAGGTCTCTCTTGAAGTCGGCCTCTTGTATTGAAATCTGCTCCTCGAGGGAGGAAATAGTTGCCTCGTTGGACCGCAGGGTATCGGTAATGCTGGCGAGCTCAAGCTTCTGCAGTTGGGGAGTTGAAGTGAGTTGAAAGGATCAGCGCAGCAACAACAGGGGGTTAGAATTGCCGCATTCAGGGGATATGCCGGAGGTGGAACCGTGGAATTAGCGCTCACCTTGCTCTGAAACTTTTTCCAGTCGTTCAGGGAAGGCATAATCGAGTTGGCGTACTCAAGAACTGAATTGAGTTCCGAGGACGTGAAGGGGTTCTCGATCTTTCCACGCCTGCTTCGCAGAATTTGGATCACACCAATGAGGGTCGACTGTGCAGCGTCAGTGGGCACCTGGGGAACCTTAGAGGAGGACTTCTCCCTCAACCCATCGTGCACCGTGATGGGGAGAATGAGTGCAGCCTGAGAGCTCTTGTCGAGCTGCGTGTCCACGTCAAAGTTGAAGTTCGGGTCTCTGTGGATATTTGCAACGTTGGCTGTAGATAAGCTCGTGGCCACGTCTCCCAAGATCCCAGAAGTGAGGGGAAGGGAGGTGGGGGAAGAGTAGGAGGCTCCCATGAGTGTAGAAGTGGGGGCGTCGAAGAGGTAAAGGGAGTGGTGATCAGCCTGATACGACGAGTGAAAGGGACACGTGGAGGGACAAACGAGGATGAGCTACTGTTTTTGTTTTTTAAAATGTTCGGGCATTTTCCTCACCTTGACAACTGTTGCTAGCTGGGACTCAACGGTCTCGCACAGGGTCGTCAAGGAAGACTCAATTGCAATGTCAGAGGAGGGAGGGGAAGGGCCAGACGCATAGGGCGAAATCGAGGAGGATGAGAGGGCGGTAGAAGTTGAGGGAGTGAGTGAGACTACGACGGAAGTGAGCTGAGACGAGAACATCTCAGCCAGGCGAATGTCTTCAACCGTGTGCTCTCGGGCGTGCTTTCTACCGCAAAGGTGTAAGACACCGACCACCTGCCCGTCCCGAGGGCTGTAGATGGGAGCGCAGAGGACAGAGTTGGGGCTCTCATCGGTGAGGGCATCAATGGTAGAGTCGTAACGAGTATCGGAGGTAGGGTTTGGGGAGGTCTGAATATCGCCAACAGCGACGGTATGTCCAACGATACCTGTGAGAGGGTGAGAGGGTGAGAGGGTGAGAGGGTTCGGTTAGACTCTTTTCGGCACGCAATAAACGTGCAATATCCTCCTCACCTGTCCCAATTGGCGCAGTGACTTGTTTGGTGGTCACTGAAGAAGCGACCGGCGAAGAATCATAGAGATAGAAGGTCTCCGTCGCTTGATCAACGAGCCAAAGCCTCGTCTTTTTGCTATTTGTTATTGCGTTGACCTTGGTGAGGATGTCGTCAACGACCCCCGAGAGAAGCCACTTGGAGTCCGAGGCCCTTTCGAGTTTGGCTGCCTTACTCTCGGTCGCCAGGATCCTCCCCTCGAGAGCACGATTGCGCTCCACAGTGAGAGCGACCGCTGTAAGGGGCGGGAGGAGGGACGCCAGGGCTGCCTCATCATCAGAGTCGTAGCGTCCCTTGGAGAGATGGTTCGTAATCTGTATGATTCCGACCACCTTGTTGTTTGGGTCAACGAGGCGGGAGATCAAAGCGTTGGCTATGGGCTGAGGTTTCACGGATGTCGGCTCGGAGGACGCAGAAGCTGTCTGATTGTATGTGACGAGAGCAGGATCGCTAGAGGAGAGATTGTAGGGAAACTCAGAATGAGCGGCGTGAAATATAAGATTAGATGCCTGTTGGGGAGGGGGATTAGGCGGAGGAGGGGTTAAAAATGAGGGCTCAAATGTGTGTGGGGTTTGGGGGAGCAACATTTGCCTTGTTGCCTCACCTGGACTGTCTTGTTATTCTGGCGAGTGATGAGCTCATGCGTCACGGAGTCCAATGTAAAGAGTGTCGCAGTCTGAGAGTGGAATATTTTCTGCAGCTTGTTGGAGGCGACAGTGAACATCTCGTCAGATGTGGAGCAGGAATTGACAGAGGAGATGAAATCTATAAACAGGGTGTGCTGGGAGGCGGGAGCGGGGAGATTTTAGGAGGGTCAGATTAAAGGGAGACGACAAACAAGCGGCGCACAAACACTTCAAGACAAAGCGACCAAAATGAACCTACCTGCCTCAAGGAATGCTCGATGGCTTGCTGGGAGGATGTCAAAGTCTGGGATTTGTCTATCTGCTGCTTAAGCAACTGCCTCAGATCCGAGATGTGATTGAGAAGCGACACGGTCCTATTATGTTCGGCCTGAACTGCTGTCTCCTCCAGCATGTTGATTTTGTCTGAAGCCTGCGGGGTAAAGAGTAACGATGGTTGTTGGGAGGCCTTGTAGTTCGATCGAGCAGCATTCGGAGGAATAGGTAAAGGGGAACCGTACGGGGAGCGGGGATCCCGCTTGCTATACATGTCTAGACTAGACCTTGGTATTGAAAATGAATTGTTATTGCCAAGGTGGCCTGGAACTGGAACGTCCAGGTTGATCAAGTTCTGTCCGACTTGGCAAGCTGGCTTTTCTGACCGAAATCAGCCAAAAAGAGAATCCATGAGGTCTTCAGAATCGG
>BRYA01001461.1:48950-61774 GCA_030267965.1 Triparma columacea | reverse complement strand
AAAGTATCCATACTTCTCATCACTCCAAAACATGTACGTCACATACACATCAGTCACCAAATCAGTCATGCTTGTGACAGCACCAATAGTCACCCTTGCTTTCAAGCCAAAATTTGTCTTAAGGAATAATTCCTTAACAACAACCTCTAGCATTGGTCTCAGCCAGCCATGCTCTCTCATGACTTCTTGTACCTCAGAGTGCTCCCCTGCCCAGACTCTTATTGCTTCCTCAGCAGACATTGTAACTAACATTGTCTTTGTCAGCTCACTCCCGATCTCCCACCCCTTGGCTTCCTCCTCATTCTCATTCAAGCCCTCCTTTGCAGCGTCCCTTTTCAGTTTGTTCCTCACCACAGCGCACAACATGGTTCCGACAAAATTGTTCTGCTCTATTAGCTCCCCCAGTGCTTGGTTACTTGTGATAAAATCATTTACAACCTTGACCTTATTTTCCCCGTTATGGCCACGTTTCCTCTTCTTCACTGTTTGCATCAACTGCTCGCCAATTCTTGTTCCAACCTCTTCATTGGATTCCTCCTCCCTTGTGCTCATGTCACTGTCAAGCACACTTGTGTTGTCATTTTCGGGAATGACAAGCCCGGTCTCAACAGTGCCTCCAACACTTGCTCTCCTAATACTTGCTGTCAAAGCACCTACTAGACCACCCTCAGCTTCAGCGTCAACACTTGCTCTCCTAACACTCTCTCTCCTTCTAGCATCTCCTGCTCCTGGAATGTATTCAATCGGCACTCTAGCTCTCATTGCTTCGTCAAACCATTTTGGCTTCTCCTCCTCCCATCTATCCCAATTTGCCTCTACCCAAGTTTTTACTTCCCCTTCAATTGCCTCCCAATGATGTTTTGTGTACTTGAATGTGTACTTTGCCTTGACAGCATCTGAACCCCCTCTGAAATTCTTCACCGTTAAATCCTTACCCCTTTGCAAGCTGTAGAAGGTGCCCCAATATTTTTTCTCAATGCTAAAGAAAAATACAGCAAACAACACAACTATACATGGTATAAATATTCCAACTACTCTCCAAGCAAATTTGAGCACCGTATCTCCAATATCTCCCCTTTCAGCTACTAATATTGCTACTGGGAGACTTCCCATTGTCAACATAAATCCAACCATCCAATATGTCCCTCCAAGCTCATTAGGATGCCTAAACTGCACAATTGATGTAAAGTCACCGACAATTTTCACCACCACTCTTGCAATGATACTATTCACTATCTCTGCATTGCCACCAAGAGGCATCCAATACCAAAAGTCTCCTCTCAAGACCTTTACAAATAAGTATAACCCAAGGTCAGCCCCAACATAGAGAGAGACAAATTTCCCACCAAATAGCCCTAATACAACTATTGTCATGCACCTTATCACAAGCATACAAGCGCTGAGTAGCATCATTGTAACAAATATGATTGATCTTTTGGTGGAATTTGAAGGTAGATAGCCATAAAAGTCAGGCGCTAGCTCTCTATTTACTGGGTCAGTGTCCCAATCATAATTAATAGTTGCAGTTGCGAAGCCTGTAGTCAATGCTGAAACTGTAAGTGAGACCCAAGCTGCATCCGCAACCTTTTCTTTACTTTTCGCAATAGCCATAAGTTGAATGATAACACCAGGAATGGCTTCAGCAAACATCTCAACCCCTTTCATGTAAGACATCTCTGTCAAGGCATCCATTGTTTGTCCAGCTTCTTGTTTATCCCCCTTTGCAACCCTGTAAGCATCGACAGCAGGCTTAAATCCAATCAAAATAGGGAACCATTCCCAAAGCACCCTCTTCATCCCCAACTTTCTGTTCTGCACCCAAACAGCAAGCATTTGAAACCCAATTGATGCCACCAAACTTGCCAAAGAAGCTTTGAAGTACCCATACTTCTTATCTCTCCAAAACTTATGTGTCACATACACATCAGTCAGCAAATCAGTCATGCTCGTCACAGCACCAACTGTCACTCTCATCTTAAGCCCCCAAGGAGCTCTGCTCACTACGCCATACCCAACAGCTACAAACATGGCGTTCATCCAAGGATAATCCTCAAAGAGCTCCCCCATAGCAGCATTCTGCAGACGCCACTGGTCGACACCTGCCTCCACAACTTTCCTACTTTTCAAGCATGGAGTAAGGTTGTTCCCAATAACGAGGGCCTCCTCCTCGCCTACCTCTTCAAGTCTCATTGACAATGAATCATTCCTGCTAACCTCTCCAAGTACTGCACGCTTCAATACGGTCGCAAACCAAGGGTACTTCTCAACCACCTCATTCAGTGCACAGTTTTCATGTGTATGAGCAGACACTACATCATCCTTGCTCTCCTTTTTCGTTCTATTCTCAACCCTCTGCATAAGTTCCTCACCAAAAAACTTTCCGTCCTTCTCTTCTGCTTCTTCACTACAAAGAAGATTGGAAAAATAGATTGCAGCTTTGTTCCCTGCCTGAAGGTGCCTCTTTAAGCTAGTCTCCACCATACTCTTGTTGCCCCCTCTTTGCTCAACCTGAGTCACAAGCTCAATCTTGGTCTTCTTATTACCAAGTTTGGAGAATCTCCAAGTGGCAGTCACAAGTGGTGCTGCCGATGTTGTAGGATTGCAGGTAATCACCAGTGTCGTGTTATCTACCCTGAACACACTCATCTTCGAAAAGTACTCCAACTTACGCTTCCCAAAGCCTTTCTCTGTTGTTTTTAACTCCATTTTAAAGTCTTGCCTCTTTGTGACTTTTCTCACAATGTCCCTCTCCTTCATTGCAAGACTTTCAACATCCCAGAAAAATGCTGCAACTTCCTTGTGGGATGCTCTCGCAGTTATTGTAGTCTTCCCCCACGCCATTCCCTTCTCTGCCTTTATCAATGTCTGTCCAGAAAACGCACTACTGATCTCTTGAGCTCCCACAATCTCGTCAAAGTGACTTTCAATCCCTGGTGCTCCCTCAATTGCAATCTCCTCAAACTTCTCAATGATCTGTTGTCTATTGACGGCGTCAATGTCTCTGCATCTGTCAACCTGCTCGCCAATTCTTGTTCCAACCTTTTCATTGGCTTTTTCCTCCCTTGTGCTCATGTCACCGTCAAGCTTGTCATTTTCGGGAATAGCAAGCCCGGTCTCAACATCAGCATTTGTGTGTGTCTGGATGACTTCTCTCTCCCCTGTGGTTAAAGCATCTGCAAGGGGGTCCATCACATCAATGTGGCTGGGCGCACCGTAGGGGGCGCGACCAGGGCTGGAGGGGAGCGGCGGACCATCGTCAGTCGTCGCAACATCAACTACTCCGCCAACGTCTGCTCCAATATCACTCTCCACGATGGCCTTTTTTTCGTGCACAGCAGTGCCGCCTTCAGTGGCCTCAACCATGTCGTCCTTTTTTGCGCTCACGTCTCCTAGGGCTGTAACACCATCAATGTTTGAATTTGTCGTCATGTTGCTTTAGAACCTGAGGTATTTACCGTGCTCAAGCAGGAGGTGCTGGCAAGGAGAAGCGTTACGGGTCAGTATCTACGGACGAAACTGTCGTTGGTGTGTTTTTACACGCTTGCGCGGGAGAAGCCTTGCCGCAGTGGTGATGGAGGGCGCTGGGACTTCTCTGAGGTGGAGAGTCACCGAGAAGGCCTTGCAGGTAGAGTGGTGGTGCTCACACGCAGAAGCGTTACGGGTCGATATACACGTACGTATCGGTGGTGTCGGTATATATACGCGCTCAAGCAGGAGGAGCCTTGCCGCGGTGGTGATGGAGGGCACCGGAACTGCTCTGAGGTGGAGAGTTACAAAGAAGGCCTTGCAAGCAAGCAAGTAATGCAGGTGCGTAGAAGCGTCACGGGTCGATATACACGTACGTATTGGTGATGTCGGTATATATACGCGCTCAAGCAGGAGGAGCGTTGCCGCTGTGGTGATTGAAGGTACTCAACGGGAGGACGTCACGGACAGGCCTTGCAGGTAAGGAGCTTGTGCTGACGCGTGGAAGTGTCACGGGTCGGTCTACACGCACAAATCGGTCGACTAGATGTATTTATACAATCAAGCTGGAGGAGCGTTGCCGCAGAGGTGATTGAGGGTACTCAACGGAGGGAGTCTCCGACAGGCCTTGCAGGAAAGGTATTGGTGCTGACGCGAGGAAGTGTGATGGGTCAGCCTACACGCACAAATCGGTCGACTAGATGTATTTATGCAATCAAGCTGGAGGAGCGTTGCCGCAGTGGTGATTGAAGGTATTCAACAGGAGGAAGTCACCGACAGGCCTTGCAGGTAAGGTGCTTGTGCTGGCGCTTGAAAGTGTTACGGGTCGTTCTACACGCACAAATCGGTTGACTAGATGTATTTATGCAATCGAGCAGGAATAGCCTTGCCGCGAAGTTGATTAAGGTTGCTAGGACTCCTCTTGAGGTGCTTTTTGGAGGGTTTTCGGGAGTTTAAAATGTCTGCAAGTGCGCGAAATTTTATGGGTAGGCGGAAGTAAGGCGAGGTTAGACGTCGGAATTAATTTGCGATTGCGTGACATTGAAACAACAACAAAATTGAAATTTTCTCAAACCCCCCCCCCTTCCACGGTATGGTCACAACGCCTTCGAATATTCTTGAGTTTGAAGGTTGAAATTTTTAATCTCTACATCGTGGATTCTCGACTTTGAAATAATTCGTTTCGACGGGTACTGATGGCGGACCGACGATGGTAAAATTTCAGCTCGTTTCGACCACCTACACGAGAGATAATAAAAACAAGCCTGGCAACCCTCTCCTTCTCCCTTCTCCCTCCCCTCCCCCTCTTCTCCCCATCCCTCCCTCAGCCTCTCTCCCCCCCTCCCTCCCTTCCCGGGGCGTATATGTCCGTCAATCCTTACCTTAACACAACCTCGCCCCTCTCACTCCTTCAGAAGTCTCTCAAGATTCTCCTCCCCGAAGCCTAGCCGAAAGGACAAGCTAGCTCTGAGCTTCTAGCTACCTTGACGGCAATGAAAAGCAAGGTGAAGGAGGTGGTATATGTATATATGTACAGGGCGTTACGATAAAGCGGAGGACACGCGACAGTACACAACAGTATTTTTTTTTACCTTGATTGGGCAGCAACTGGATTCCAAGACAACAAGACCTCTTAATAAGGGGGGGGAATTGCGAATTGCGCCCTCCACACTCTGACTCACAAGACCAAGAGAGATTTTTGGGGGGAAAAGTTCAGTTACCGAAGACCATATGGAATGGATCAATGGAAGCAAAACGTTTTCACAATGTGTTCATATTTCTTTTTATTTCGTCCCATAACTCTCACATGATCGCCTCTAAGTCCAGCTCCAGCGCGCTCGCTGGGTACTGGATGTCGAAGTTCTTAAGTGTCTTTGGGTGCACGACTCCGAAGGACCCTACCTTCTTCCACTCCTCTGCGTCCCCCCTTTTCATCATGATATCGGCGGCGCGACCGTTGAAGAACATGGGGTCGTTGCCCTCGGCGATGGTATAGGTGAGCCCCTCCCTAGTCACTCTGTACTCCTCCTCCGCCCCCTTGATGGAGTTCTTAATGTACTCGGGGTCAGGCTGGACCTCCGAGAGGGTCATGATGCGATCGACGAGGCCGTGGATGATCTCGAAGCCGGCGGTAGGCCCGGCGTAGACGGCGGCGAGGCGGCGGGAGTTCCTGGCGCCGACGATGGACTCGGTCACGACGTGGGAGGAGTCCTTGAGGACGACGTCGCTGATTTCGAAAATTTTGAAACCACCGGTGAAGGATGCTGACTTGTTGTGCTCGAGGACCTTGAAGAGGCCGGGAAGGAGGGTTGTCCGGATCACCTCATATTCGACATTCGCGGGATTGGAGAGGGAGACGGCGACGTTCATGTCTACCGGCTTTTGGAGGGCAGTGAAGTTGTCGTGGGTGGATACCAGGCCGTGCGTGAGGACCTCGGTGTATCCCGCCCTGGAGATTTCGTCCCTTAGGAGGTCCCCGAAGTGGTTGAGGGGCTGCTCCCCACCCACCGTGCTGGTCTGAGGGACCTTCTTGATGATGTTGTTGTAGCCGTAGGCGATTCCTACGTCCTCGGCAATGTCGACGGCGTGGAGAATGTCGCTACGGGTGCAGGGCACGGTCACCTGGATAGTGTTTCCGTCCTCTAGGAGGCGGGCGGGGCCAAGCTGCATCTTGTCGCAAAGCTTGACCATCCTCTCGGGGTCGCACTCGATTCCAATAATGGAGTTCACGAAGTCGACCTTGGCAGTCTCGGTACGGGAGAATAGGATGGGGGTGGTCTCGACCTCGCCGGAAGACTCGTAGTTGACGTCAACGGGTTCCACAGTGAATGGCTCCGAACAGTGCTCACTGAACATGGCAACGACGGTGTCGAGCACAATGTTGGCCTTGGTCTTGTCGGTCGCTGTGCACTCAATGAAGACGTTTTTGGTGTGGAGCTGGATCCTGCTGTGCCTGCCGTTGATGATAGGGGGGAGGGAAAGGACAGTTTTCTTACTGTCATAGATTACTGGGTAGGCAGGCTCGTCGTAGATAATCGGAACATAGGGCTTGAGGTGCTTGCAGGCAGGTTCGGTGTTGTAGTGGTCCATGAGCTCCTTGGCGTTGAAGGACCTCTCGGTCTCCGTCAGGGGCACGAAGTTGATGTCCTCCGGCTTGTTGGCGTGGTACTCAAAGGGTCCAGAGAGAGTATCATAATCATGGGTGCCGATGGCTACGAGGGTGCGGTTGCGGCAGAGGTTGCGGTGGAGCTGGTCCTGCAGGTCGATGAAAGACTCGTAGCGCTCCTGGTTGAAGGTAATGTCGCGGAGGATGGCGCAGACGACAAAGGGGCGGACAGGTGATGTGGAGGGCTGGGAGTTGTTGAGAGGGGTGGGCGAAGGGGGGAGATTGAGTTAGTGTTGAGTTTGCATCTAGGTCGTCGTCCAATCGGCATGCCACCACGTCCGCGGTGCTGAGTGATCGACGCCTCATTCTGTCGGCAAGTTGCCCAATTTCCCCCTCGCCCCCCTTACAGCCCCCCCTTACATCCCCCTTACAGCCACAAGTCCCTCACCTTGACGGTCATGATCTCCCTCTTTCCACTCGCGGGCTCCTTAAGCGTGTAAACAGGCGCATCCTGTTCCCCTAGGAAGATCCTAATAGCCCTTGACAGTCCCTCATTGCAAAGCAAGTCATACCTATTGGCTGGTACATCAATTTTGTAAACAGTGTCTGTGGAGAGGGTCTTAAGCTGGTCTTTAGTGGCTCCCATCTTCTCTGCCTCCTCCCTTTCATTGGTAATTTCATCTAGTTCAACACCAAACTCAAAACAGAGCTCATCAAATTCTTCGTCGGTGTAGCTCTTCTGAAGGGCACTGAATAAACGGTCACGCTGTACTGATAGGGTAGGCTGTGGGGTGTGTGTGGGGTAAGTATTTCATTTCACCCACACACACATACATTTTAATACATAGAATTCTATTTTGAGGCAGAACATGTCCTCAAACCATTTCACACGACCGTCGAGGCCAACCATACCCTCCAAACTTCAAGCTTACAACAAGATACAATACGATAAATGTCGTCGAAGATACTTTCATTGTACCTAAATATACCAGCGCTGCCATCTATCATGTCATTACGTACCATTATAAAAAAAGGGGCTGAGCAGGAGAGAAATTCAGCAAAATTAATTCGAGGGCTGAGAAGAATAGGATTCCAATCCAATGAAAAATATCGGTAGAGCGTAGACTTGATAATTTCGCTGTACAAAAAACTTGATTATTCACATTTCAGAGTTCTGACTGAGTTGGATGGAGGTCGTCTTCCTTACACCACTGTCCCCATCACCCAACCAAACATTACTCTTCCAAAATCATCGCCCCTTGGCGTAATTGCTCATAGTAGGTGACTGGTAAGACTTCATATGACCAGCCTCCCTAACATCCCTCTCGAACTTCCTCGCCGCGGCCTTTCCTCCTCCCACCCCGCTCAACGCCACGCTAACGCCGAACCCCTCCACCCCCACCTTTTCCACCTGCTTCTTCCGCAGCTTCTTCCTGCCGCTGCTGACGAGATCCTTGATCTCCTTTGTGTGGGACCTCTGCTCGGAAGCGTAGATACGAGCCTCATTCTTAGCCTCCGTAAGAGCCTCCAACCTCTCAACCTGTGAGACGAGTCTAGCTATTACCTGGTCCCTCTCGTCATGTACTTGATTAGCCGGAGGTGGGGTAAGTAGATGGGAGTGCTGTCCTACGTGTGGTACTTCCCCACCACCATCCATACTATCTACTTCCCCAGCAACCTCCTCCCCACCATCCAGCTCCACACCAACCCCCCCCTTTGCACTCCCTCCCTTCCCCCCCTTCTTCTTATTCTTCTTATTGCAAATATCCAACCCCTCCAAATAACTCTTCGGGTAATCCCTCGGCGTTACCGCCTCAACAACTGGCACTTCGATCTCCTTGATGCTCTCGAAAGTCTCCAACACCTGCTTGGCCTCAATCTCCATCCTCGGGAACGCTCTCACCAGATAACCTGGCTCC
Organism: Triparma columacea; assembly: GCA_030267965.1. Lineage (NCBI taxonomy): Eukaryota > Bolidophyceae > Parmales > Triparmaceae > Triparma > Triparma columacea. The sequence continues at coordinate 53,284 of BRYA01001461.1, read as the reverse complement.
AGCTTTAGCACGTGCTTAACGATCTCCTCGCAGCCCTCGATGCTAATCATCTGCTGCTGGAGCAGCTTCGCCTGCTGTTTGACCGCGGCCGTGCGAACCTCAATCTCGTTCATTATCAGCTTCTCCGTAATCATCCTCCTCCTTTGCACGTCAGCCAGTAAACGCTCCTCCTCGAGCAGCATCTGGTCCAAAGCAGGCTGAAAGCCAATTTCGACGCGCCCCTGCAAGCTCTGGAGTTCAAAGAGCTTCTTCTCGCATTCCTTCTTACATTCTTGAACCCTGCTCAAGGTTTCATGGACCTTGACCTTCTTGCTATGAAAGACCTGGTCGATCGCAATCGCCTCCCCTTCAGACTGCTGCCGCAAAACGCCCCCCTTCTTCTTGCCCCCCCTGTTTATTTCCACTCGAATCCTTGGCTTATCGGCAGGAGGGGACAACCCAACCTCAATTACCTCCTTCATCCCCCCACGAAATATCCCAGTGTGCCCGAGACCTATGCTTCGCGACTCCCTGTCGACAGTCGAAATCAATGCAAAAACTAAGCTAAACCAAACAACTGGTCCCAATTTTATTAAACTTCAAATAAAGCCCCAAGACCAACCCCTTCAAACGCTCTACCAAACGCCCACCACCCCATCTCCCGACATTATCGGCGTTATCCCTCCCGACACCTTCTTGATACTCTTCCATTTCCCGCTAAATCTTACAATGTCCTGCACATCCCCCGCCTCCGGTAATCTCACGAGTAATTTCAGGTGCCTACTCGGCAGATCAGTGGTGAGAACACTCCTTCAAGTCGCCATTGTCGCGATGTGGATAGAGGGTGTGGAGGGGGCGAAAATAAAGAGACGGAAGAAAAGTAAGTGTGAAAGATGGCCAAGTTACAGTAACATGACCGGCATGGAATCCACCTAACACTTCACCCATCCCAGATTCTCGCGACAACAATCCTTCCGGTTCCTCCGTAAATCGTGTCGCAACGACCCTGAAGATAACCTACACTGTCCTCTTCCTTCCCATCCTCATCACCTTTTTCTACTCCCTCTACAGGGACCCGGCGACTCCTCAGATCGCGAGGAGCCTTTGGAACATCGCCAAGAAAAAGTCTATGGGCTACCTGGGAAGGCCGGACGAGGTTGACTTGGAGAACAAGAGAAACTGAGCTGCCGTAACCGTAACAACACATTGCGACTCAAACAAAAGTTCTTTCTTTTCTTGCAACATTCCCACTTAGTAGTAACCCAACAAATTTTGAAACCGCCCGCAACCGCGATCCCCGCACACTCGTATATCCCTAACACCCTCAACATGATACTGCCCCCCTAATCCCCCCTTCACCTCCCCGCCAGCTTCGGGCTGATCAAATCAAGCAGCAAGTTTGCGTCACTCAGGCTGACCGGGGTCGGGTGGCTCGGGCTTACCGTCTTCGCCCCTCCCCCCCCCAACCCAGTGTCCACCTGCAGCCCGTTCCCCTGGTGTAGGTCCTGCCGCTTCATGCTGTACATTGGCCTCTTGGAAGGTGGGGGGGTGGAGGAATCGTCCCCGACGAAGAACCTCCTGCTCCTCTTACCGGGGGCGAAGGACCTGGAATAGTCGACGGTCATTATCCCGTCGTCCTGGTCTTCGACCTTGGCGTACTGGTGGGAGACGGGGCTGGGGCTGCTGAGGCCACTGAGGGCGGCGGCGGCAATCATGCTGGCGGCGGCCTCCTTCTTCTTGCTAATGGACTTGTTGTGGCTCCTCTTGCTGCGGGTGGCGGCGGACTTTCCCTGCTTGAGGATCCTCTGCAAGGTGCTGTTCCACCTGTTTTTAATGGCATTGTCGGTCCGGCCTGGGAGGAGCTTGGCAATCTCGGCCCACTTGTTCCCCATCTTGTTGTGGGCATCAACAATTATTCTATCCTCGTCTTCGGTCCACTCGCTTTTCTTGATGGAGGGGTTGAGGTGGTTGTACCAGCGTTCGCGGCACTGCTTGCCGAGACGGCCCTTGAGCTGCTTCGCAATGAAGGACCACTTCTTCTGACCGTGCTTGTTGACAAGATTCCTGAGGTGAAAGGGAAGGGGGGTTAGTGTGTATGATATGAGGGAGGTACCGTCGTCAGCCAAGCTGCGCCGCTCCTTGGCCGTCACTGTTCCCCCATGATCCTCAACAACCTCCCCTCATCACTCCTCACCTAACTATCTCGTCCTCCTCTTCTGTCCAGGGACCCTTCACGAGGCCGGGGCGGAGGACCTTCTGCCAGCGGTGAAGGCACTGCACGTCAGTGCGTCCAGGAAGGTCTTGTGCAATTTTTTTCCAGTTCTTTCCATCATTGGCGGCAACAGCCTTGGGGGTGAGGGAGGGGAGGGGGAGTGAGGGGTGGGGGCGGGGGGTGGGGGTGGGGGGCGAAGAGTGAGACGGAAGTAGCGCGCGACAAAACCCCGGATATTTCATCAAAACCTTCAAACACAACCCCACCCTCCCACTCCCTCGTCGCCGTTTTGTCGGTTAGTGATTTGTGGAGCCCCCCTTAAAGGAAAATGCCCCAGAAATCCTCTCCGAAGACTTAACGTGACATTCGTCTTACCTTCCTCAGCAAATCATCCTCCAAAATTGTCCACTTTCCCATAGAAGCTCTTCTTTTCACAGGCACTGGCCGCGATGGTGAAAAGCTATCCATCGAATTTGCAGTAATCCTGGTAACTTCCGCGTTGCCGGTGTCACTTCCCGAGTCGCTGATGACCTCGAAGTTGTCCATATGGAGGGCCAGGGTTCCCGAAGTGCTTTGGGAAGGGAAGAAGGAAGAGTACGGTTGAATTGGGGGGAGCGGGTGTTGTCCGGGATGTTGGGATGATGGGATGGACGAAAAAGTTACAGAACTCGTCCAAAAGCCACCCCTCCAGTGATCCGAGTTCAGATTTTTCGTTCTCTCATTTAGCGTTTGTATACCGTTTGTATGGCCTCCCTTGTTTCTGGCGCTTCCCCCGTCGTCGTTTGTATATCTCTCCTAAGGTGCACGGATCTTCCCATCTCCGATTATGGTGTCGGGCACCTTCTGCCGGAATTCTCCGTGTTCGGGGCTGTAAAGGATGCGGCTGCCAACTTGCCCGGGATGGGAGAGCCCTCGAGTGACCCCTACTGCGTATTTAAGCTCCTCAATAGAGATACAAGTGAGCAGGTAAGTCTTGCAGGGTTCCGAAAGGGTTGGGGGGGGACAAAAGGAAGACGTATCTATATACACTAACATTGCAACCAAAACAAATGTTCCCCAAAGACTCCGCCACAGAAGTCAGTCGTAATTTACGAGAACTTGAACCCAACCTGGGTCCCGCCGCAGAAGTTTCACTTCCAGTGCCCTTCCTTCTCTACCTTGGGCAGGCAGAGGCTCTTCATCGACGTTATGGACTATGACTATATGGATCGTGACGACTATCTTGGGTCCGTCGTGTACAACCTATCCAAGCTTACGGCCAAGGCCGCCGATACCAAAGTCAAAGAGAAAATCACCCTGAATCTCGTCGACGTCAAGACTGGCGAACCGGTAAACTCCACCGTGTCCATAGAAGTAGAAATCGTGAGCTTAGAGGCATTCAACTGCATCCGAACTGATGTAGTGTTTGAGGTGAGGATCATGGCAGAGCCGGGGCGAGGAGGGAGGAGGGAGGAGGATGTCTCAATCGTAACCTCCTAACCCCCCACCCCCCAGTACGAGAGGTGGACACCCACCGCCAGGTGGGGTTCCTCTTACCCTGGTCATCTTCTTCCCACTGACCCCGGTTCCTGGAGCGACTCAACCTGCTCCAACTTCGGCATGGACATGACCTCCATCGCCCCCCCTTTGCCCGAGGGTTGGAAGAGCCCTGACGGGTGGGTCATGGTATGCGGGGGGGTTAGCACGAGGCCGGACGGCTGGCAGTTTGGGAACTCCTTCAAGGGGGGGTGGAGCAAGAATGCTAGTAACCTTAACTTCTGTAGGAGGAGGAGATGGGAGAGGTGAGGTGACAAGGAAGGGGGAGGAGGAGGGGCGGAGACAAGACGATACGATACGAGACGAGAGTGTCTCTCCTGTACGTCTCTCACCCATGTAACGCAAAATTCTGACCCCTACACAGGCAGAGTTTCAAGTCTGTTGACTAGCGGAGCTAGTTTTAAATATCCCTTAACACTTTCGCGTTGTAATAACAGGGATAAACGAAGGAAAAAAGAAACACCCCCTTTCTCTTTCGTATGACTACATCCATAATTAGCCTTTCTTCCACCCCTCTTCAAATACCTCTTCCCATCCTTAATAATCTCCCTCCACAAGTATTTGAAAAGCTCCCCTTATCCCCTCCCCCCCAATTTCCCCTTCCTCC
>BRYA01001461.1:0-34809 GCA_030267965.1 Triparma columacea | reverse complement strand
CCCCCCCCCCCCCCCCCCCCCCCCCCCCCCCCCCCCCCCCCCCCCCCCCCCCCCCCCCCCCCCCCCCCCCCCCCCCCCCCGAAAATTGAAGAGAGAGATGGAAGAATTCGGGATATATCTCACCTTGCCCGGCATGAGACCCATTTGAACTCCGTAGAGTCCGAAAATTCCAGCAAAGGCTTTGACATATGTTTCAGTAGAGATCATGCTAGGTAAAGTCGTGGAAGATGGTGTTAGTGCCAGTCATTGAGCAAAGACTTCGAAGGTGCGAGTTTACTACGGAGGCATCAAATAAGCTAGTTGAGAGCGATATTTAACACAAATAGACTGTGTCACAAGTCATAATTCCCTATGATAGAGCGACAAAGCTATGGTTGATCTCAGTTTTCGACTCACATTGCACTTAAATCAAAGGATAGAAAAAATTAGCGAAAACTCAAAATTCGTGGGAGAAAGGAAGGAGAAAGTAAGTCTAAAGGAAGTCTGAAAGGAATACGGGAGGGGGGTTTCAAAATTTGCTGAACATTGGCTAGTTGGTCAATGCCGCTAGCAAGTCTACAGTCGGATAATAGACTGATTCAATTTAAATATCAAAACAAAGTTATTCAATGCTAGAAAACCATATAAAGTAAAAACAATCACTTTATAATATTTAACAATCAACGCAATCTAAAACTACTTATTCTCAAAAACTTATTTTCGAGAAGTAGACATTTAAATCTCAATTCAATATATATGATATATGATTCATTTTATCATATAATAAATTTAAAAAGTAAACAAACAAAATCATTTTCAGAAACACGAATAAAGGTGTACATATATAATGTTTTAGAAGCTTATCGAAACATTATTAATATATTTATTGTTCAAATTATATTTTAAATTATAATCAATACCTTTAGATGAGTTTTCAAAGGTTTTCCCTGGATTTTCAATTTTTGACGGGTTCGTAAGGCCATAAAAACGTGCCTCGCGGTTGGAAAACACGTCCTTACACGTAATTCCTTCCTACAAAAACCTTAATCCTCACAGAAATTGTTTTATGTTCATTTGGGAAAATCGTTTCATCAGCGAGGAAGACCAACAAGGTTCCTACACCCAGCACAAAAAAATGTGCCGCAAGAAGAGTTCTGTAACTTCGGTGGTGCCATCATCGGCGATGACGAACCCGTCCAATAAGTCCCAAACAACTAGATTTCCCTCCTCCACATCCATAGTAGGCGATTTTCAATGGGAGTGGAATCGTGGCAAGTTCTACGTGGGCGGTTATTGTTTCATGCTGGCGCACTTTGCTGCCATAAACGTTGGCCTCATAGACAGAGAAGGGATTATGGGCACGGGCACGACGACGGTGTTGTCGTGGTTGATTGTGAGTACCATTTGCAAGCCGGCTCGTCATCATCCTATCCGCCCGTTGTCGGGAGCTGCAACAAAAGTGGAAATTGATTGACTTCACGCGGAAATGATTGACTTCACGCGCACGTATCTCCTTGACGTTCCCTTCTATTTTCCCTAACATTTGAACTCCACCCACCCTCATACCCCAACCCACTCCAGGGCTGGTGCTTCTTTTATTACAAGGATGTGTACAGCAAGGGGAACAAGAGCATATCCCGCGCTCTCAGATACGAATGCATCCTTCTTTTGGCCCAACTCTTTGTCCTCGCCATTGGGGCGGGTGCTTTCTCCCGTTACTACTACGGGTGGATCAATGGTCATGAAGACGACATCTTCCAGTCTCTTTCGCTAAAGTACCTTAGTAGGCACGAACCCCCGCCTCCACCCGAGGTCTTGGATTGGTGGAGAGCCTCGGTGACCTCACGTTTTAGTGGAATAGGATGGTGGGCGTGCGAGTTGGTCGACCCCCTCTGCCACCAGGTCCCATTCCTCTTCCTTTTTTACCTCACCCTGACTCAGCGTCCCCTTCAAAACCTAAAGGTAGACGTTAATCTCGCCCTCTTGCCAATCTGCCTTGGCATAGGTCCCGCCCAGCGCTTCTTCTGGGACCTGTCCACCTGTGGCACGGTTATTTGTGACGGGCCATACCACGGCTTCCTCAGGCACATATCACCTTACGACCAGATGTTCTGGCACACCTTCCCTGGAGTCCTCTTCTTCGGGTTCCTTTTTTACGTGTGGGTGAGCAAGCCGAAGCAGGAAAGTGAGCCTCTCTTCGAGGCCGCTGCCATTGACCTGCAGGGGAGATACAGCTTCGCAAAATCTCTATTCTTCATCCTCCTTTGGGGCCTCGTCCAGACAATCATTGCGGTGGGGGTCATGGGGGGGGAGTTTGGGGTGAAGCTGGGGGAGCCGTGAGTGATTGACATGAAGAAAGACACATTGTACATATTGACGTTAAAAAAACGAGGAAACCTTTTTTCTTGATCGTAATAACACACTCATTCATTCATTCGCCTCTCCTTTAAAAACAAACCCAACCTCCCTCCTTCCCCAATCCTGCCGTTTAAATGTTCTCGTCCATATAAACGTTCCTCCCATATTTCCTGCTCTGCGCATCAACGTCGCTGCACTTCGTGATTTTCGCCACCCTCCTGTAGCTCTTTTCCGGATCGTACGATGTGTTGTTCCTCTCGTGCTCCCCCACCTGCAACCCCGTGCATTCCACGTCCTCCGGCTTGAGGACGGGGTAACCGTTCAGCTTGTACCTGATGGCGGGGTCCTGCCCGTACTGCCAGGCCCTCTGGACCATGGTGTTGTTCCTTGGGTCGTCCCCGTCCTGCCATACCTCGCCGCTAAGGCCTCTATCCTGCTCGTTCTTGACCTTGACCTTGCCGCGACCGCCGGCGAAGGTGGCGGTGTCAGAGTGCTGCTTCTTACGAAGGGTGGTTGACATGCGCTTGCCAGCACCGAAAGCATACTGGTTGTTAGTACGGAACTCAGGGGAAGGATCGGAGGAGGCGGCCGGAAGGATGGCCTCGAAACCATTCTCTGGAGCCTTGCTTTTCCTCTCGAGCACACTCTCGTGGTAGGTTTTCTTCTGAGCCATCATGAATCCCCCCCCCGCCTTATCATCCGCCAGCTTCTTCAGAACCCTAGCGCGGCTGCGCTTTCCATCGTCGACGGCCTTAGAAACACCCCATGATCTGGAGGCGTCTATCGGGGGGCAGAGGGGGGGGAGGGTGGCATGGTGAGATGGGAGGAAAGTGAGGGGAAGTTTGGGGCAGTAAGGAAGGACCCGCCTCTTAAATACACTTGAGACGTGTTATCTTCCCAAATCGTATCCTAATCACAGAGAAAGGAGTAGTTTTCTTGGGACTAGATCGGGGGATGATGTTCTTGGAATGTTCTTCTTGCTCTCACCTGTGTCAAATATGCGGTAGCCATAGTCGCAAAGCACGCGCGGTCCAGGATTGTTTTTCTGAATCCGGTCCTCGAACCAGTTACCAAGGCATACGTTGTTTGAGTAGCTCATGACAAGTTGTGGGTAAGTTGGGCGGTTGTGGCCGCCGGCAAAGGAAAATGGTGAACCCAAGTTTTATTTTAGCAATGAGGGTTGAAAAGCACTCCAAAATAAGATAATAATTTACGACTAGCCCGAATACTATTTCCATCATCGTAAGGGCAGTAGAGCGAGGCTCGGATGTGTATTTTGGGCCTGTAAGAGTTGAAATGATAATAAAACAAAGATTTACGAGCCATTCCACAGCATCTCTTTTTAGTTTATCGCGCGCTGTTACCTAATATTTGCGACTTACGTAAAAAAATAAATGTCCCCTAACGATGGTGAGGACTGATTTCAAGAAAATGGAGCAGACAGGAACAGGAAAACAGACCAGATTTGGGAAGAGAAAAAATCTCCATCTTTTCACCGCTCTCCATACAACACCCACATTCCACATTTCGTTCCAGAAAGACACTTCCAAGCTTGTACAAAACTTCGCAGAAAGAAATAACCTTTCCACCCAGCGCACACACCTTTATCAACCCCCCTTCCGCCCCAAATCCTCGGAACTCCTCCTCCATTCATCCCTCCTGTGGCTATACACTGCATTATAAACAACACAGAGCAACGTTTACGCACAAGAGACTGCAATGGGACAATCGCACTCCCATCCAACGTCACTAGACCCCTTGCTGCCACTTCGCTTGACATTTCCCCCAACCTCTGGGTCACAGATTGAGAAGCAGCTAGGTACGGGCAAATTTACAAAGACGTATAGGGTCAAGATGGAGGGGGGAGTCTTTGTGGTGAAGGTTTACTTGAACCCCAACAAGGATACGTTTGTGAGAACTGTTGGGCCACCGGCAGAGGGAGAGATGACCAATGGCCAAATGAGCACTGATGCCCATTTCAACACAGGCGTAGCCTCATCAAGTAGCAATAGTAACAACGCAAACGCATCCGGCGATGTCACCGGCGTTGAGGGTAGCATAGGGACAAACATTGGGAGCAACATAGGAGGAAATAGGAACAATGTTAGGAGCGGAGAGTACGACGTCACACAACCACTAATGAACGCGGGCGTCAACAATGCAAACGTAGACGCGATGCATGTAGCTTCGGCCAGGTGAGCGATAGGAGGGGAAAAACGAAGGAGACAATGGAAACAGTACCTCTTATGCCCTCTAACCCTTTCTCCCCCCTTTCCCCACGCCCCTCAGTGACGCCGACGACAACCTCCCTCGTCCCCCCCCGTCAGCATCCCGAGCATCCCAGAATCTCTCCATCGATGACAGTCGTACCCTCTCCTCAAACACCGCCTCCACCACAAACTCAACCTCCACAGGCGGCGGCCTGATTTCCGATCTTGACAATTTGTCCTTGCTTACTTCCTCATCCCCAAACGCTGGCACTGGTGTCGTTTACAACAACGGCTACGTTGAGGGTAGCGCCGGCGGGGACTTGACGAACCTCTCGTCGTCGCCGTCAGGGTCCACCATCTCTACCTCAACTGGAGGGAATGGGGACGTTAACAGCGGCGGGCCCGGAATGGTGAGCTCTAGCAGCACACTGACAAATGAGAGCAGGGAGGGGAAAGGAGACAGTAGAAAGTATAAAGTTAAGACAGGGATCAAACAGGACGATGTTACGAAGGAGTATCACAAGGTACGAGCAGGGGGAGGGGGTTAAGGGGGTGGAGCGCGTCAGCCGTTTGACGATGGACATAAAGCGGCTCATTTTCCTCACTGACCGACTCACCCACCCTCACACACATCCCTCCCCACCCCATCCCCACCCGCCCTCAAAGCTAAACAACATCTACTCCCTCCTCACCTCCATCAACCCCACTCCCTCCACCCTCTACCCCGCCCACCCCCACGTAATCCCTTACCAACGGTACTTCGCAACCCCTCCCCGCGAGTACACCCGGAAATCCGGTCCCGTCCAGCCCGTCTACCTAGTACGGCAGTACTTCGAAACCACCCTTGAGCGCCGTCTTGCCGTTCGACCCTTCCTTACAACGTCCGAGAAGACGTTCATCACCTACCAGCTCCTCTCCGCGTTCGACAGCATGCACAAGGCGGGTGTCACGCACGGGGACCTCAAGACCTGCAACATCATGCTCACGAGCTACAACCACGTGATCATCACGGACCTGGCGTCCTTCAAACCTGTGGTGCTTCCTAGCACTGACCCGGGAGAGTTCAACTTTTTCTTCGGACCCACGAGAGAGGGGGGGGTGAAGAAGTGCTACCTTGCCCCTGAAAGGTTCAGGGACATTGGGAAAGGCAAGGTGAGAATGGAAAAAAGAAACAAGGACAAACGTTTGCTTCCGCACAACTCTACGCTAACGCAATCCTTCTCGGTCGTCGTTTCTTTCCTCTTCAGCAGAAAGACGACGATTCCTTGGATGACCCCCCAGGCAAGAAAGCACCAACCCCCGACGAAGCAAATTCCACCAGGGTTGAAGATGACATACCGATGGATGTTACACCGGCCATGGACGTTTTCTCGTTGGGTTGCTGCATCATCGAACTTTACCTATCCGGCGAGGCCGCCCTTGACTATGCGAGCCTAGTGCACTATAAGGGGAACGATGGGAAGAGCGAGAGGCTTGAACAGAAGGTCAACAAAATTGAGATGAAGGAGATCAGGGGATTAGTTAGGCATATGATGAAACTCAAACCGGTGGACAGGGAGAGGTGAGCATGCGCATATATTCGTTGTCGCTACTGGTGTATCCACTCACTTAAACACCTCTTTGTTTCTGCGGCTCGCTTTACTCGCCGTAGCTGCGCCTCATACATCGAGCGCCTCAAGGCTGGTCCCTCCCCTGTCTTCCCCCCCTCCTTCGACTTCCTCCTCTCCCTCACTCGATCCTGCCGGTTCACCGACATCACTGCCGACTCAAAAATTAATCTCGTCGCAAAGAATTATGGGAAGGCAGTCGAGCTACTTACCGGGCACCCGGACACCGAGGGAGCCAAGTTCTTCCAGGCGATAATATCGGAAAATTTACCTCCTCCCTCAGCCCCTCCTCCCCCTTCGGACCCCCCCCCTCCCACACCCCCGCCTCCATCTTCCCCCCCCCCTTCCAACACGACGGCCGCCGACCCCTCATGGTCGGACCTCATAGCCGAGACGAATGCCCTCCTAAAAGCCATCGACGACGGGGAGTATGTCGCCCCACCCCCGCCCCCAAACCCCCCACCCATGCCCCAAACTCCCTCCCCCCCCCTTTCCCACCCCCGAGCTCCAAACCCGCCGCCCGGAGGAGGCCCAATAATCCTCATTCTCGCTCCTATCCTCTCGGCCCTCCCCCACCTTACCCTAACTTCGTCAAAGGTAGTTGCGCTTCACCTCATCACGCGACTATCCTACTACGTAGATGATGAGACCCGCCTTCAGAGGCTTGTGCCGTTCTGCACCAAGGGGCTCGAGGACGACGTTCCAATCGTGAGGTCCATATACGCCCGGACCCTCACCCTGATCCTCTCCCACATCACCTCCTTCCCCCCCTCCGATTCCAAGCTATTTCCACAGTACATCTTCCCTGCGATCCAGGATCTCCCCACCGACCCCTCCCTTGTCGTCCGCGTCGCTTTCTCAGAGTGCCTAACGACACTTGCGGAGTCAGCTAAAAGGTGGATGGAAGTCGGGATGGCCATGAGGCTTCATAAGGCAATTAACACAAACCCAGATGTACCAACTGCTACGGAAAACACCTACGACAGCGAAATGGCAACCCTTTGCGGCACCATAAGGACCCACTTCACCCACATTGTGACTTCCCAGCTTCCTGGTTCATCCCGTGCAAAGGTCGCCCTCCTCTACGACCTCTCTAGGCTTTGCGCGTTCTTCGGACACGACGACGTCGAGGTTCACGTCATGCCCACTCTCATTACGTTCCATATTGACAGAGACACTGAGCTTAGGAAGGCATTTTGCGACTATATACCTCTCGCGTGCTCCTTCGTTGGAACAGTATCGACGGAGCAGGTGAGTGAAATTGTACTGAATAGATAAAAGCCAAGGTGAATACTGCGACTACGACGATGTCTTCTAAAACCCCCTCCCCCTTCTCCCCCCGCACAGTTCGTCATTCCTTGTTTGGAAAACAACCTCGTGGATATTGAAGAGAAAGTCATCGCAGCAGCAGTAGGATCACTATCGAAGCTCGTCCAGATGGGCCTCCTAACGCGCTCCTCCCTCCTAGCTTCCTCATCGGAGGGGATTCTCGATATGTACTCTGCCCTCCTGATCCACCCCAACCCGCAAATAGCATCCTCGATGTCCGACCTAATCGTCAACTCCGCCAAGGTCGTAGGCGAGGAGGATACGCAGGCATTCATCCTCCCCCTCATCCGCCCCTTCCTCAAGTACGAGCCCACGCCTTCTCAAATGGTCTCGAACTCAGACTTCCAAGACTGTGTCATGGAACCCGTTGGCAAGACAGCCTTCCAGAACGAGTTACTTCGAATGAGCGAGGTTCGCAAAATTAGCAGACTAAGGAAAGAAAAGAGAGTGGAGGACAGACGTTCGGAAGAAGATGGCCTCAGGAGCATACTCGATGCTGTCGGTGTGGATCTTCCCCTGTCCTCGACCCCTCCCCAGACGACTTCAATAGGAAACGCAATTTCTTCGGTGTCTCCCGGCTCGACTGCCCAGTCCACCCTAAACGAGATAGGCGCCATAGTTGGGGGCAGCGTTGACTTCCCCTCTGCCTCATCCACGTCTCCCAACAACTCGAACGACAATAGTGGAGGTGGGACCGAGATTCTTCCTCCATCCAACTCCCCGACACCATCTTCTCCGCCCACTAAGTCTGTACCCCTCCGCGACGACCTTTTACAAGACGAGAGAAGCAAGCTCTTGTCTATGAAGGCGTATATGGAGATGGCCGCCTCTCACATGCTGAGCAAGATGTTCTCCTACGAGAACGAAAAATCGAGCCGCCAGCTCCTCTCCCCTGCCCAAGAAGAACGTCTAAACGTCTCACGCACCATTTGGTTTCCGAGCCAAAAATTCAACGAGCTTATCACCTCTGGGAATCGCACGACGGACGTTCAGAGGTTGACGTCGCACATTGATGTTCACTCGGTGATAAACACGTATGGAACAAAGTGGGACAAGGCTAGAGTTGGAAAGAAGGGCAAGGACGACGATGAGATCAGCAAAAAACTAGGAAAGAAGATATTGGATAGGGAGGAAGAGGCTAAGATGGAGGGCGTACTGAACGGGAATTGGAGCAGCATCGCATCTCAGGATCCCACCACGCTTGAAACTACCGACATTTGCCGTCTGATAAATGCCCTCAACATCCCTCCCCTTGGCCCTAAGCTCGGTGTTCTGCGTAACCGGAACAATATTCCCTACTCTTTGCACGCTGCAACCAGCAGCAGCGCAACTGCCTCCAACCCAAACGCCACTCCAATGCCAGCCGTCAGTCGCAACGTGTGGAAACCAAAGGTGAACTCTCTTCTAGTATCTTCCTCCAACGTTACGGAGCACACGGCGCCTGTCCAAAGGCTCGCCGTGGCGCAGGATCAGTCCTTCTTTGTATCCGCCTCTCATGATGGGACATCAAAAGTCTGGGAACTGCGCAACATTGAGCAGGCTGTTGATTTGAAGTCCGTCGTTACCTACAACGGGCAGCGCTCGAACCGTGTCAATGACGTGTGCTTGATCGAAAATTCCCACTCTGTCGCAACTGCTTCCTCCGAAGGCAGCATTCACGTTTGGCGCATCGATATGGTTGGGAACTGGGCCGACTCTCCCGACAACATTGGTTCTCCCACCCCCAATAGTTCTTCGAGACGGACTTACTACGAAACTGGCCGCGTTCAGGGGTCATCTGTCATCAAGATGTACGACCCCAACGAGGGTGAAGCCCTATGCGTTAGTCACTTCAACACTGATTCGGCCAGCATCCTTCTTGCCGGCACACAGGCGGGAAAGATCCACGCCTGGGATTTGAGAAGCACTCAGGAGCCATTTTGTTTGAAGTTACGACCGGAGTTGGGGTACTTGAGCAGTATGGCCCCGGGGACTGACCGGAACTGGCTTGTGGCGGGGACGAGTCGAGGTTACATGGCCTTGTTCGACTTGCGCTTTCACCAGCCAGTGAAGCTCTGGCGACACAGCGCGGGGAGCGTGGTGCATAGGCTCGCCACGTGCTTCACCAAACTCCCTCAGGACACCAGTCGGGCCTCTGCAAATCGGCCCTACGTCTTTGTTGCATCTGGCAAGAACGAGGCTAGCGTCTTCGACGTTGGAAGTGGAGAATGCAGGCAGTGCTTCAGAATGCTTGGGCATGAATACACGGGGATGAGCCCGCAAAAGCTCCCGGAGGATGTTCTGCAGCTCCCGCAGCTCGAAAATATTTCGATTCCGAGGGATCCTGATTCCATGATCCCTAGTGCTGCCAGGATGGCATTCAACTTGGACATTAGTGCGGGGCTCGGACCGGAACCAAGCGTAAGGGCACTCATGGGTAAGATATCTGACAGGGCGTACTCCTACCTAATAACGGGGGGCACCGATAGGAAGATAAATTTTTGGGACTTTACGTCGGCTTCTCAAAGCTACAACGTATCAGGAAACGAAGGACCTACGAGTGTTCTACCATCGAACAAATCCCTCTTCATTGAAATCCCCAAGCAAGCCATGGCGCAGGGCAGGGGGACGCAGCCTCGTCTTCAGTCCTCTCACACCGACGCAGTCAATGACTTGAAGGGGATCGACGATGCGCTGCTTAGCTGCGGAGGCGATGCAAGGATCAAGGTATGGCGATAATAAATCACTAAACTGCATTTACATAAATGGTGGTGGTTTTCCTTGAATTCATTCCTACTAGTTGAGGTTCAGTGCCTCGATCGCAGTCTTGTACTCCGATCCTGATATTTCCCCTGACGCGAGTTTTTGTGTCAAGATGACGACGATCCCTCCAAGATCGGGGCTCACTTTAGTCGCGGGAGTAGGGGCTGCGGCAGAGGCGCTCTCTTTCTTTCCCCCCTCCTCTTCCTTCTTTCCTTTCCTGTTTTTTTTCGCTTTCTTTTTGATTTGAATGGGCCCGCTCTTCGCCAGCTCAGCAGCAAAAGAGACGGAGCGCTTTCCTGGTGACTTTGAAGGGGAGCTAACGAGGTCAACGGCGATCCCCTTCTTCTTCTTCGCTGGGGGGGTAGATTGGGAGGGCGCCGCTGTGGCAGAGGGTGCCGCTGCGGCCTTGATCGCCTTGCCCTTGCCCTTACCCTTGCCCTTGCCGAAAAGTTGCTTAAAAGTTGCCTTGTCTTGCTTACTCGCGGCACTCTTGGTTTTGATCTTGGTCTTGGACTTGGTCTCTATCATCGCCGTTGTTGTCGTCGCCGTTGACATTGCCGTTGCCTCAGTTGTTGTCTGTGTTGTTGTTTTTTCTTGCTGCTTCTTCACCTTCTTCGGCTTGGGTTTAGGCATCTCCATCTCAACTCCGTGGTATATCAGCGCAATATCAGGCTTCCCAGGCCTCACCACGCCTGTCTGGCTCTTTACGACCGACGCGCTCAAGTTGCGCTCCTTGCACTTGCCCATGCACTCCTCAAGCGTTTTGCCATCGTAAACCTTCAATATGATCCTACTGAGTTCCTTCATGAACGGCAGAGTGTCATCCAATGATTTCCCCTCATTTACTAGCGAAGAAGAGAACGCTTCGATGCACGACGAAATATTCTCGCGAAGGCCCTCGAAATTCTCAAATGTGATGTTGGCGTCCTTGAAGATTTCAAGGATGTGTGCACCTGACCACTGCGACGATCGAAGCGCCGATGAGAGAAGCGAGTCGAGGTAAGGATTGCTTTAGTCGGGGGGTAACAGACAAAAGTACTGGTTTGGTGGCGATCCTTTCTCACCTCTTCCGCGCTATCATACGTGCTGATGATATTCATGAGCTTTCTGACGCCCTCCTTCGCGTGGTGACAGAGCTCATACAGCGCCGGGAAGGTCTTTTGAACTAACCCAATCTCATAAAGTGTGCAAGAGAGATTTTTGATGGTGATCTCGAAATACACCACAGTTTTGGAAGTCTGAGGGGACGGCGGAACTTGGGGCACGTCGGCCACCAGCATTTTTGGCGCGCAGTCGTCAAGTGTAGGACACTCGCTCTTACCAGGAGACTTGATCTCAGCGGGTGACGCCACCGGAACATCAGGCACATACTCCATGAGTTCAAGCTTGGGAACTTTCTTCTTCTCCGCAGACCCCTTCTTCGCACTGCTCCCGGGAGTCACAGGATTCCCCGAAGCAATCTTAGCCGAAACTTCTTTTTCCTTCTTCATCATGTTTCTAAACCTGTCCTTTATTTGAACTCCAGACCTATTCTCGAGCTCAGGAAAATTGGCTTTGATTTTCGCCCAGTTACCCTCTCCGAACACCCTTACACCTTGCTTTATAGCTTCATCTGAAAATAGAATTAAAGACGAATACCGCAAGAGTTAGGAGATAGACCTGGATTTCTCTCAAATTAGGAGAACAAGGACAGGAGCACAGGAGCCTTGCCGCCGAGGGTCATTTCGGTGATTTCTTGATGCAATTTGACCGAAGAACTGCCTAGAACGTTGGATGTGAGAAAGATACGAGAAACTTACCTTCGTTGACGTGAAACGCCCTGCGCATGACTTCTTGTGGGGACAAAGTAAGGTTTTCAACCAAAAGCTCTCTCCAGTCTGAACCAATTCTCTCATTCTTCCCCCCCTTACTCCAAACCCCTTCCTTACCAATAAAAATCAAACGAAAGACGACAGAAATATTAAAAATATAGTAGTTTTACAGTCGTTCCCTGGTGAGCCCTGACACGAATTCTCCCGCTTGGGCGTGCTTGAATTTGATCTCCTTCCCTTTTTCTTTCTCGACTAGGACCCAACTGACCGCCTCCCAGTTTTGTTTGGTGAGGAACCTCAGCAGGTACTTGAGGCAGGCCACGTTGTCGTCCCCGAAGTCATCTCTGTAGATCTTGCATACTTCAGGGAGGATCACGACCCTCCTGTTGTTGTCCACCTTCATGACTCTTTCGATTTGTTTCGTCGCAATGTCGTTGAGTTGCCTCGAGAGGGGCGTCTTTGAGGTTAGGATCGACACCTTGCCGCTGTTGCTGAGTCCCGAGTGGAGGACGAAGTTGATCCTCGCGTCGACGCACGCCAGGGAATACTTCCTGAAGCCCTCACTTGACTTGGCGGGCTCCACAAATATGTTCCTGTTGGAGCTCGGGGGGGAAAGCTTCCCCCTGATGACGCAGTGCTCTAGTTCGGTGAGGCTGAAGACGTCGCTCCCGATCTCGTAGCAGACGCACCTCATGAAGTGGCTCACGCTGTGTTTGCTTGGGGGACCCAGAAGCAGCAGGGCGTGCTGGAGGAGGCAGTGGTAAATATTCACGAAGATGACCACCGTCTCTTCGGCCTCGAAGTCCAGTTTGTTGATCTTCATGTTCCGCAAGCAAGAGGATTTGTTCAAAAATTGAATCAGGTCCTCTAGCGACGACTCCGTTGACAGGGCAAGGGCATCTTCAAGTAGCGTCTCAGTGAAATCCGCGTAGTCCTCAACGACACCAGAAGCTTCGGCGTTCGCCTCCTTCACTCCATCTGACGCAGCGTTACCGCCCATTCCAGATTTCCCTCCTTCGTCCTTCTTCTGGCCCTCTTCTGCCCCTCCCCCCCTTTCAGTCTTCGCCCCCTCCCCCTTTCCCATGGTGCAGCCGTCGAATCTCATCTTTCTCGCATTTAGCACGAGGCGCTTGCTGTTTTTGTTGCTTCCCGCGACCCCCGCCCACTGCCCCGACTTCAGTACAAAGTTCTCTCTTGGGTCTGAGGCCGGCGTGGTGTCGTTCAGGTCCAAGCCGTCGCTCCCGAATCTGAACGTCGCAACCTTCAACTGAGCGGCGAACGCTTGGACCTTCTCCTCATTGAGGAACGCTAAATACGTAACGCGCCCTGGCGTGTCGATGGCGATTGTGGAAAGGCCTGGCACGGGTGACTGGGAAGAAGACAGCATTCTGTTAAGCCTAACGCCCAGTATGTCCCTGTGGTGGAGGAAGAAGACGGGTTTCTTCCCCAGCGGCGCAAAGAAGCTCACGTGGGTGTCGTATATGCAGCAGTACTCCTCCCTCCAGTGCGACTCCCAGAGCCCTCTGGCGCAGACACCCTCGTAGGTAGGTTTTGGACCCTTGGACGACTGCAGGGGAACGACAACTCCGAGCTCTGCGGCTCCGCCCTGGAGGAACCAAGCGTCGAGCTCGCTCGACCGCTGCAGCTGCGCGCAGAGGATGTCCATCGTCCTGTCCTTGTTGGATTCTCTCATTTCCTTGATGAAGGAAGACAGGATCCTGGTGGACTGATCAGGAGCGTTCTGGTTGGCCGCTGGCTTGGACATGCGAAGTTTGGCATTGCTGCAGAAGGGAACGGAGGACAGGGCGGAAGCGCGAGATGGTTAGATAGGAGCGTTAGGCAGTTTGGGAACGAATGAGAATGAATGCATAAGTAGTAACCGAGTGCTGAATAGAATGCTGAATCGAATACACGCAGCCCCTTGATGACGTACCCCACAGGGACCGCCGAGGAGTGTCTTTGTGACTCGCTACTATCATTGTCTGTTTCCACCTTGGTTTTTTTCTTTTTCTTCCTCCTCTTCCTCCTCTTTTTCTTCCTAGACTCAGCGGGGGAGCCCAAGAGCAGCACCTTGGCGTGGTCGAGTCCGTCATTGGAGAAGCCCTTGGAGCCCCTGTTGGACTTGAAGGCCGGCTTCATCGCGAATGTGGGGGTCGTATGGGCGGAGGGAGCACCTGGAGTCTTGGGCGTGAGCTTCTTGACGACCTTCTTGGTGGCTCTGAAGGTTTCCTTGCCAACCTTAAAGGAGCCCTTTCCGATCCCCTTGGTTGCGTTCCCTAATCCCTTTCCGATGACGAGGCTGCTACGGCCAACCATAGAGGTGGCCCTCTTGGCCGTTTTCTTGGCCTTGTTCTTGTACGAATGCTTTGGTATGTCTGGGGAGGAGGACCTGCTCGAGGGAAGAGAAGACAACTGAATTTCCATCTTAGTGGGAATGGTATCGTCGACATCATTGGACACCCTCGTTCGTGCAAACCCCCTTCTTCTCCTTCTCTCCTCCACGTAAGCTTCACCCTCTGAAACGATAGTCGAAGGGGAGGAGTGGTAGTTTTCGGAGCCACAAAAGGACGAACTGCAGGAACTCTCCTCCTCCTCGTCGAACGAACACTCGCTCTGAATGCTACTACTGCTGCTACTATTGAAGGAGTGCCTTGAATTGAAGTACTGAGGGCTTGAGATGTCAGAGCCGTCCTCCTCATCGTCGTACTCGGGGGGGGAGTTCGGGGTAGATTGGGACGAACCAGAGAAGGAGGAGGAGTTTGGCTCAGGAGTAGCTGCGCGGTCAGAACTTGTCGCGGAGGAGGAAACATCCTTGGTGTCGCTGCAGAATACAGAGGAAGAGAGGGGGGGGATTTGAGGGGGGGGGAAGGCAAATGCAAAATTCCAAATGAATGCAAGGAAGGGCGGGAAGGGTTGGACGGGAAGACAACCTACGCACCTTTGAGCTGGGACCCCGAACTGTTCATCCATTACCTTGACTTCCTCAGCCGCGCCCTTCTTCCCGCCCGCCTTCACCCTGGATCTTGCGTCCTCCACGACACTGCTCCTCCTAAGCTGGAGTATGGGCGCGAGGTCACCTCCAGTCCTAAGGCTAATGAAGGCCTTCCTCTCGTTGCTGAGGCGGTGGGTTGCGTAGAGGTGTTTCGCGGTTAGTGCTTTTGCGAGAGAGAGAGAGAGAGAGAGAGAGCGCAGTGGTTTTGTCAGGACGTTTATATTTTGTAACCGTTCTCACCTATTGCCGTCCTCCCCGTCCTCCCTGGGTACGGCTCTCACGACGTACGCGAGGATCCTCTTCCTCTTGGTCCTGTGCATGACCTCCACCCAAGCCGGAACGTCGATAGACATGGAGGAGAAGTCCATGGCGTTCTTTTCTCCGCTCGATGCGACCCCGCCGCTTGGGCTCAAGGGTAGAGAGGACGATAGGGTAGGGGCGGCGATCTCGTAGTGGTAGGCGCAGAAAGTGATAGGGTCCATCCAAGGTTTTTTAGGCTTGGAGGAGTTGGAGGGGTGGACTTCATCGTCGATGCCGGGGGGGCCATCGTCAGATGCAGATGGGCCAGAGGAGCTCTTCGAGCTGGAAACCTTTAGGAGTCCAAGCATTCTAGTGGGAGCGAGTGCATGGCATTGCGTAAAGGTGTGGTGAGTGTGATTCGTGGTTTGGTCATTGGTGAGAAGATGATGTGTCCGGCTCCCTCCCTCACTTACCTCCCCCCATACTTGGCGTTGCTCTGCCCTCCGACTCCCACCCCGTAGTCTTTCCACCTCAAGTGCCTCAATCTAAAGCCTCTCCCTACGCTCATGAGTTCTTCCCCCTCTGCATCTCCCCCCTCCCCCCCCGCTTCGCCCCCTCTCCCCCCTCCCCCCCCCTTCCCCCCCCCGTCCCCCATAACGACCACGAACGACCCGTTGTGTTTCGGCGGGCTCGTAACCCACTTAAGCCACCACCCCCTGTGCGTGCTAAGGTACTTGAACCCCGCCCCCCCCTCCCCCTTGACCCTCAGTCTAACCATGACGACGTCCCCGTCCCTTATCTTCCTGCTCGTCACCTTGGAACCGTCAGGACTGTCCACCTTCACGAACCCTATTCCCTCGGTCGGGCTCCCGCTCTGCAGCACCGCGAATCCCCCCCCGTCGATCAGGCACGGCTGGTTAGCCCCTGAGTCGCTGACGTACTCCCTCAGCGCAACCGGCTCGCAGGAACGGACGAATATTCCGACCTCGTCGGAGTCTGATTCCCCCCCCCCCGGACCTGCGCCGTCGTCCTCGTCCGATGATTCCGATTCGTCCCCTCCGATGGACTGTTCATCCTCCTCATCCTCCGACCCCTCCGTCCTGTGGGTTCGACCGTAGTCCTCACCCCTACCACCCTGAGTTATACCATCGCTGCTCATCTCGACGCTGCAGTATACCCTCATGTCGTCCCTCCTGTGGTACTTCGGCTCCCTGTCCGCTGTCGCGGGCGAGCTCTTGGCCCTCTCGATCTCAGACTCGAGCTCGTACAATGTGAACTCCAGGGGCTGGTTACCGCTAACGGAACCCATGCCGAAAGCCCGGACTCCGGGTAGGTTAACGACCCTCCACTTGACCCAGTCAACGTAGCTTGACCAGAGGGCGAGCGTGTACGTCTTGTTTAGCTCGAAGCCTGAGAAGGTTCCCTTCGCTCCCTTCTTTCTTGCCTTGGCAGCGTCCTCGTCCTCGTGGATGTGGACGCCGAGGGGAGGGGCAGGGGAGTTTGAGGGGGTGGCGACGAAGCGGTCCATGGCGTAGATTAGGGGGAAGGCAACGTGGGGCAGCTCCCCGTTGGAACCGTCCAGGTTGTAGTGGAAGCCCTTGTTGACCTGCGGAGGGGGGAGGGGGGCATTAGCAAAGTGCCAAAAGTCTGTCGTTTTTTTCTGGTCCTTCGTCGGCGCCTCTTGTTTTCGCTCACCTTTTTGACCCAGCTTAACCCCGCCCCCACCACTGCCCTCTGCACGATCCCCATGCTCACTGGCCTCCTGAAGGACACCCCTAGGTAAACCTGGCTCATCGGCAGCTTCTTGAACTCCCCCTGGAACTGGAACTCGAACATCCTCTGCTTCCCCTGGAAGATGTGGGAGTAGCGGGGGTCCGGAGGGTTGGATCTGAACATCATGAGTATTTTTGTCTTAAAGTAGTCGTTCTCGAAGATGTATGGTTGACGACTGTTGGGATATATCCGGTTGTAGTTGCCGGAGGAGGGGTCTGAGGGGGGAAGGATAATAAGAGTACGCAGAGGGTCGTGGATCCTTTCCTTGGTAGCTGAGTTGTTGTTGGTTGAGGTGTTGATTGAGGTGTTGGTTGAGGTGTTTGCGGTGGTAGTAGCATCTGTATTAGCAGAGATGGCAGCAGAGGTGGTAGGAGTTGGTTTGGTAGTTGATGTGTCGTTTGTGTTGTTTGTGTTGTCTGCTTTAGATTTAGAGGGTGTTTTTGTGGTGTTGTTTGTGTTCTTTGATGATGTTGTGTTGTTGTTGTGATTGTAGTTGTGATTGTTGTTGGGTGTGTTGTTGTCATCATTGTTGTTGTCGTGGTTGTTGTCATTGTCGTCGTAGTCATTGTTCTGAATATTATTCTCAACAAGTGCTCCATTTGCATGTGTTGTTTTATCCTTTTTAGACGCAGTTTGAGTGAATTTGATGGGCAACGTACCCCACAAATCAACATAACCCCAATCATATAACGTTGCTATAACAAATATAGCCGTAGAGCAGAATAAAATCAGGTAATCTTTGTTTCTCGAGAGGAACCATTCTGGAGATGGGTCTGGAGATTCATCCACATCAACACTATCACTATCAATACTACTAAATAACAAATCTAAGACTACACTATTGCCTAATATTACACCTAAACAAAAGGATTGGATAACAAGCATGACCCACAGGGAGCAGGATTTGGGACTAGGATAGAAATCGTCGAAGGAATCTGGAAGTCCAGAACTCCCGTCGAAGGAAATCATTATTTTTCAAGGACAATAAATGCACCGCGTTTAATTAGCAAAATGCCTTCACGAGTGAGACATGTGTAATATTAAAAATGCTCCGTTTGAATGTTAAAAATGAAAACTTTATTGTTACAACTTAGAGACTGAATGCAGACATGACCACGGCGAAGACAGTCAAAGTAAGTGTTGGGTTCAAACAGGCACAGGCACCGCTGAGGAATTGTCTCTCTTCCTCGTCCTCCTCGTCCTCCTCGTCCTCCTCGTCCTCCTCGTCACAAGAGGGGCTACATGAGGGGCTACAAGGGTTCTTCTGAAAGAAATCCACGACCTTTGCTCCATAATCAAAGCCCTCGACGCAGCAACGGTGGTCAGACAACGCACCTTCCTGACCAGAACCAAAGTTGTCACCGAGGAAGTCCGCCTGGCATGATGAGGTGCCGTCAGGATCGGTGGGAAAGCAGTGTCCTCCACAACCCCAGTATAAGGTGCACGCGCTGTTGTGCGAATAAAAGTTAACATTGATTCCTGACCCCGTTGGGCCGTATGCCTCAAGCGAAGCTTGGCCGATTGAGGTCTCTGAAGGCGAGACACCAGTATCGAAGTACGAAGCAGTGACACTGTCAATTTGATCGCGACTGAGCGCGGCAGAGGAGAGGGGATCCGTCGATCCGATGGTAAACATTACTGACCGTTTCACAGCAGGGGAGCCCTCAATGAAGCATTGATCTCCAAAACCGACATCAGCGCCCCAGTCATCACGGCCTGAAGCTGCGAGGGGTGCAACGGAGCAGACGGTGTCGGAGGCGCGGCAGAGAATGTCCCACGTCAAGAACCCCCCTTGGCTAAATCCGGTGACATGGATCCTATTAGGGTCTATTTTAGGATCAGTCTCGGCGCTCTTTTTGAGGATATCTATCAGCTGATCACGATGATATAAAGGCATCCAGGAGGGACCATCCGTGGTGGGCCAAGACGATGTTGGGGCTATCACGATGTAGCCTGCAGGCAGAGCGTGATCGACAATCCTATCATTACTCAACTGCATTTCACCGTCCATGGAATGGCCTGCCGGCGAGTGAAGCGAGCGTGAAGAATATTGGGTTAGGGACTACAGCCACCGATGAGTGCTCCTACTTCCCTCGCTCACCGTGGATGTCCATTATCAAGCCACAGGGGGTTGAAGGTGTGCAAGTTCCTGAAGGCGGAGATGCCATATAAAACTTTGTTGGGTAAACGGTTCCGTCGTCGTACGTCCAGTAGCAGAGGTGCTGGGTGAGGGTTGGCAGGTTTGAAGGTGGTGTGTAGCCGTCGGCTTTTATGCAACCAGCCAAACCATCAGGGGGGGGGATTTCAGGAGGAGTAGGGGGGGTGAAGCAACAGTTGTAAGACTGCCACCAAACGCCAAGCCACGTCCCAGATTCAATAACCTCCACCTCGTAACCTCCACTACAAGATGCGGTTTCCCCGTACCAGTTCTTGCAACAATATAAACCATAGGAGCAAAGATCGAGCTCATCTCGTTGTGCTAAGGGGCACTTTAAGTTATCCATGGCGTCACCAGCGGGGCATGCTGCGTGTGCACCGCGGACGTAGCATGCAACAAAGAGGAGGAGGGGGGGGAGGATGTGAATCGCGAGCATAATGGAGGAGGGAAGGAGGATGTTGAATCGCGAATCACGAGCAACAGAAAAAATGTGTGTTTGCGTGTGTGTGTGCCTTCCCTCGCCCGAACACCCTAAAAAGTCGTGGTGAACGAGGAGAGGGGGGGGGGGGGGCTCGGTTTTGTCTTATTATCGCTCAGGGGGGCTCGGTTTTGTCTTCAAAAAGTCCAAAAGGCCCTAAAAAATACCAAAAAATGGCAGCCCTTCTTGACAACTCAATCACCGTCAAACTCCCCGGGGAGAGGGAACTCGTGAGCACAGAGGAGCGCGTGAACCAGTTGATCGAGGAAGTGAAGGCCTCCTGTCCTGATTTGACCAAAATCCATGAGCTTGTCCTGTGAGTCGTTTCCGTCATTCCAATTTAAACCCATTTCATGCTCATTTATGCGACTTATGTCGATATCTACGATCGTATTATCTCTATTACTAACCCAAACCATAACCATATCTCCCCATTTCTACCTCAGTGGAGATAAATCCTACACCTCTGCCACGGCAAAGTTGATGGCAGACAACCTCCTTCGCTCCTGCACCTCCTGCCGTCGTCTCAACCTCGCCGACGTTATAGCCGGTCGTCACGAGGACGAAGGTCTCGAGATCCTCGACACCTTCACCAAGGCGGCGTCTGAGGCTTTGAAGGACGTGGAGATGGTGGACCTTAGCGACAACGCCATGGGCCTCAAGGGCATCAGCAAGAGCAGGGTGGTCATCGACACCTTCAGGTCCACGATCAGGGAGCTGTACATGTGCAACGACGGCCTCAGCCACCAGAGCATGAAGGAGGTCCGCGAGATTGTCACGTCCCCCGTCTGCCTCCAGTTCACTACTCTGCACTTCTTCAACAACATGTCAGGGGACGAGGGCTGCAGGGAGTGGGCGGAGATCATCAAGGGGCAGGGGACCCAGGGGATGATGGAGGACCTGAGGTTCTCTGGCACCAGGGCGGGGAAGGAGGGGAGCGTTCACATCGCCAGGGCCCTCGAGGGGAAGGTTGGAGTTTTCAACAACCTGAGGAAACTTGACCTCGCAGACAACACCTTCAGCGAGGGCGAGGGGGGGGACGCGATAACGTCCTTTTTCACCGGCGGAGATTTCTCCAAGCTCGAGTATCTTAACCTCAGGGACTGCGCCATGGGGGATGAAGTAGGGGCCAAGGTCCTCGAGGGCCTCACGGCCAACACGGGGGCCCTCAAGGTTCTCGACCTCTCGGGGAACGATTTGACGGGCTCCGACGGCGGGGCGTCGGGGGCCCGTGACCTAGTGAAGGCAAACGCGGCGACCCTCACTGAGGTTTACGTGGACGAGCAGGAGCTAGGGAGCGGGGGGCTCAAACAGGTACTGGAGGGGGTGAGGGAATGCAAGGGGCTCGAGGTCTTCAGCTGCGTTAGCGCGGAGGCGGCGGGGAAGGGGGGGAGGAAACTACTAGAGGTCATGGGGGGGATGACGTGCAAGGTCAGGGCTGACGGGAACGGATTCAGCGGTGACATTGTGGGGGAAATGGAGGAGAAACTCGGGGAGAGGCTGGGGGAGATGGAGGATTGTTATACGGAGGACGAGGACGAGGAGGACGAGGAGGAGGAGGGGGGAGTCGAGGGTATCATAGAGGGCATGGAGAAGGTTGGAGTGTGAAAGGGGAAGTGAGAGGACGACAAAAAGAAACACCTTTTAAATCATAAACAAAATCCACTTCACGTCATTGCCATATTTCAGCCTTCTCCATATCCATTTTCGAACTTATTCCCCCCCCCATCCCCCCACCCTAACCAAAATAATAGTTGCCATGAAGGAGGCCACCAAGGCCCCCCAAACTGCCTACGGTTTCCCACCTTGGATGTCCATGCCTCTCATTTACACCACAATCCTCACAATTTGCCTCGGGTCCTACTGTGGTTCCAAAGTAAATATATATGAGTGGGCGGTCAACCCCGTCATGTACTTTGGCAAGGGTCAGGTCTCAGATCCCTCAGGCTTGGGAACGGGAGATCCCCGAGATTCCGCGTCATCCCACGCCGGCTTCAAGCCCACGAGATCCCCTTCGAACGGTCTCCCAAAAGAGTTCTCCACAGAGCCGTCAACCGAACTCCTAATGGCCTGGGCTGAGGGGTACTGCGGAGCAACGATACACAGGGGGGTCTCGATTACCCCGTTTCCGACCCTGAGCACCGCGCAGGACACTACGAAGGTGTCGAGGGGTATGGGTTGGTTGGAGTGGATGGGGTTGGGTGGGGGGGTAACAAGGTACAGGTGAGAAGGGAAGGGTTGGGGGGAGGGTTATTGGGGCAGTGAAGCGAGGGGTCTGTTTGGAAACCGTTGAGAATGGGAGACCCCTCTAACCCCCCCCTCCCCCCGCCACCCTTCCCAACCCATAGGACGACGTCTCGGCAGCACAGGCTTGCGAGCGGGCAGCCCTTTTACACTGAGCTAACACACCCATCTTCAGGGCTCGGGAGAAGCAACCCCAAAACTACCTTCTCATACGGCGGTTTCAGCGTCGGCCGCGGGCGGGGGCCTTTGTCATCGCTAACTCGGTTCGTTAACATGGAGAGGTGGTGGGACATGGGAATAATGAAGGTCCTACTTTGGGTCTTCAACCCGTTTTACTGGGGGGAGGGGGAGGGGGAGGCCGAGAGCACGGACTACATCCTGAGCGGGGGAGGGAGGGGGGTATGGTTCGACCCGGAGAGGGACCCTGAGTTCGAACCTGGGGACAAGAGAGAGGTAAGGATGGTTTCAAATGCGGGGACGGAGATTAGGGGAGGCAGATGTGTAGCAACGTAGCTAGCAAGGTACTCAACGCATCCGGTAAGGTTTTCAAAGCATCTCACCCCCTTCGTCACCCCTTCACCTTCCCCTTAGTTCCCTGTAATAACCATCCCACCCGGGTGTCAAATGACAGCTCCTTTAGCTACAACCGCCTTGACATCAATCGCCTCAACCATCGTCTCCTCCCCCTCGATAAAAATGCCCATGATAATGTCCTACTCCCCTCCCTACGTATCCAACCCAGGTACCAGCTACGCGAAACTCGTTACGCCACACCAGGCGGTTGACGGAAAACCTAGGAGGAGCGACGTTATGGCTAACTTCGCGTATATGACGAGCCAGCTTGACGATAGTGTGCTGGTGGCGGTCTGGCTTGCGAGGGAGAGATGGTTAGGTTCCGGGAGCGAATGGGCTCCTTATATAAGGACCTTGCCAGGAGTTACTGACCTTTGGGAGGAGAGGGAGTGGACGGAGGTTTTGGAGAGGGTGAGGGATAGGGGAGGGACGGAGAGGGACCTGCCGACGGCTGAGGAACTTTATAAGAAATCCGCGATACCACCTCCTGCCACTTGCGGTTGGATGGTTGAAGGATGGGGGAGGGCAAGGGTCCTAAAGGCCCTCTCCACCCTCGGGGTTAACGTGAAAGGTTGGGAAGAGGAGCTCGAGGGGGTCGGGAGCTACGTGGACTTGATATCCGACAGCCTAACGCAGGACTACGGTTGGATAATCACGGCACCTCAATACCCTGAGGGTTATGATGCGGACCTTCACGGGAGTGTCAAGGCCTCGCAGTGGACGGGGAGCGGGGAGAGGAGGGGTGGATTAACTGTCCGCGAGACGATCGCATGGGCAACGTGCATCATGGGGAACAGGGGATCCTTCGGAGAGGGACCTGGAGGACCCTCCAAGGTGGGGGGGGGGAAGGGAGGAGAGGGAAAGAGGGGGAAAGAGGGACTCCTAAGGATAGGGCTCGAGAAACACGACACGTTCAGGACGTACTTTGCGGAGGAGATCGAGAGGAGGACGGGGGTCCCAGGGGTTGGGGTAGGGGGGGGTACGAGACTGGTGCCTTTGGCGGACTTTGTCAACCATGATGTTAGGAAGAGGGGGTACTACGAGGTCGGGAGGAAGGACTTGGAGGCGGTTAAGGAAGGGAGGGGGGAAGCGGTGAAGGAGGGGAAGAAGAAGAACAAGAAGAACAAGAAGGGGGGGAAGAAGGGAAAGGTTAAAGAAGTGGGGGGGGGGGGGAAACGGAGGAAGATGGAGCTCAGCAAGGTGTTTGACAGGAGGGGTTATGACGACAGCGGCGAGGTTGGGGAAGGCGGCAGCAGCGGCCTCGGGAGCACACTGGTGGTGCTGGGAGAAGGCAACCTTGACGCAACCGTAAAGGTGGGGGACTACTTTGAGGGTAATAAGGTCGATGTTCCCCCACACCAGGCGCCCTTGGGAGCGGCGTCCGTCAGGGAGGACCCGGGTACCGTGATTGTCTGGACGGGTCGGACGGGTAAGCACGAGGTCCTAGTGAACTACAGCTGCGACGGCTTCTCACCCCTGGACTGGTTCCTGACCTTTGGCTTCGTGCCCCTGGAGAGGAGGAGGCCGTGGAGGAGGGAGCCGGAGTGCCTTAGGACTGTGGGGGGAGTCCACGTTCATGACAGTGGTGGTGAGGGGGGCGAAAAAGAAATGTTCAGGTCACAGCAAAGGAGGGGGGAAAAGTGGAGGAGGGAGAAGGAGGGGAAGTGAAGGGGTAGGGGGGTGCATGTAACGTAGGTGCATGTAACGTAGGGCAAGTATAATGCGTGTGTTTGATTTAGCAAGGAGGGACTTTAAATTATGGATTTTCACAACCAGGTCGTCTCATGAGCCTCATGGAGTGCTTAAGGTTCTCCCTGGGGTGTGTGTGTTGGGGGGGGGTGTGGCGAAAGTGGGATAAGAGCTCCAGAAATGAAAAAGGTTCCAAAGATCAGCTATCAATCGCCCCGGTCGCATGTACCCTATCCCCTACCGCCTCCCGGACGAGAGTGTATCTTTCAGAGAGTTTTTCAACCAACCTAATTGAAACATAACGAACACGGAAGGTTTCTAACGGGGGAGGACGAGCGGAGAATCTACCTTGGCTGTAAGGGTGACTTTATAGGCATGGTTTGAGGTGCTGCGGGGTTCCGGGAGGTTCTTTCCAACCCCGTAAAGGGAGGAGGTACTAAGTCGGGGATTTCACAGATGTCTGGCCTAGTGTCGTGACTGAAAATGCCAAGGATGGTTGGTGGGTGGATTGGTGGTCGTATTGGTGGTCGTATTTGTGGTCGTAAAAGGGGTAGGAGAATAATCCTAACAGAACACACTACAGTAGTACACACTTCCAGAATAACCTGTTGAGATTGACTGGGAAGGGTTGGATTGAGCAGTTACGTACCTTTAGAGATGTGTGAAAGTGTCAATGAGTATGTTAATGGGGTTTGTGTGTACAACTTTCCGATGACATGCCCATAATATCTCCATAACGTCCCCGTAAGTCTTCCTATTTGTGGATCTGAAGAAGAGCCACTCGGTGTTGAGCTGCAGAGAGTGTCATATTTTGCTCATTTACGCCTCATTCGAAATAATATCTTGTATAGGTCTTCTTTATGATGACATATATCAGCTTATACAATTTGTATACGAAATGATTGAGTTAAACGAGAATGAATGGAACATTATGGACTTATTTGAGCTCAATTCTGAGAGCACTTCGAAGACAGACTCATTTCTGCTTCCCTCTCCATTTTCTCCACAAATTTGCCAAACTACACATTGTTACTTAGCTTAAGGTACGTTTGAGAGTATTCACAGAGGATGCTGACTTTGTGGAACGATTAGATGACTTTTAGAGGATTTATGGAGGATTTATCCAACAACGATCCCCTCATTTGTTTCACTTCATTCCTCCTTTATTATATACTTATATACATACATACACATATATACACTTTAACACGTACAAAATTCACACACACACACAAAGAGACACCGTAAAACCTCAAAAGCATCAAAATAAGCCTAACCCCAAATCCCGCACATCTCCCTTTCTTACTTTGCATTGCAAACTTTGCAGCAACCCGTCCGTAACGCCAATCCTTCCATCCAACAACCCATGAACTCCCTCCGTATCATCACCCGTTCCATTCCCTTGGCCCGTCGTTCCCTCTCCACCGTGACCAAGACCACAACAGGTCTAGTGGGTCTCCCAGTCCACCCCGATCCAATTCCTGCCCTAATCGCAGCCAACAAGGCCGTCCTTACCCGCCTAACCGAGATCCCCGCCGACGCAGGCTACCGTATCAACGCTGAGAAAGTTGCAAACTTCCGTATCGCCAAAGCCGAGGAGTCAGGTGGTGACATTGAGTCCGTTGAGAAGGCGGTAGCGTGCGGTCAGATCGAGGAGCTGATTGTGCAGGCCGAGGACGAGATGGAGGTCGTGGAAATGTACATCAGGGAGAGACTCTGGGAGGATATGAGGAGGACTGAGACTGTCAAGGTTGTCGAGGAGAAGACTGTCCAGGAGGGGGACAAGTAAAAGTGTGGCCTTATGTGTGTGTGGGGGGGGGGGGGCTAGAGGGGAGTAAGATGATAAGGGAACTGCGAGAGGGTTATGGTTTTCCAACAACAATCCACCTGTTTTCTTAAACACACCATCTCCCCCCCTACATCCACTCCCTAGGATTTTTCACAATCTCCTCCTCCAGCGCTCTCTCGAAGCTGTCATCGTCAGCAACCCCATCCCCCGCACCACTGTCCTGGGCGGCGTCTTTCACCTCTTCCTTCACCTTTTTCTTCGGGCTTTCCCCTGCCCCCCCCTCCCCTTCCTCCACAGCCCTCAAGCAAACCCTATCCCACCTCTCCCCCTCCTCCCACTCCTTGATCCCCTCCTCCTCCACCTCGTACCACTCGCTCCTGTACCCCCTGCAGTCCCTATCATGGCACATCTGCCTCCAAACCGCCCCCCCGTTCCCCCAGTCGTCTACTCCCCCCATGAGATCAACCTGAAACCTGATGTTGTTAGACTTGTGGTGTCTACCAACGTTCCCGCACCACCTGTTACCCCGAATATCGTACGTAACCCTGCTAACCCACGCCCCCCCACCCTCACCCCATACCTTAGAGACGCTCCAACCACCGATTACACCTGGGAACAAACCCTCCTCTGGAATGGCGTGAAGAGAGCAAAGGTACCCGGAGACGTACGCGTCGAGTATAGGGTAACACGATGGGAGCCTAAGGTTCGTCTTCCCCGCGTGTTTTGACGCGTCAAAGGGTAGTGAGGCAGGTAGGGATGAATCGACGGCTGTTAAGGGAGCCTGCAACGCCTGCGCGCCTGAGGGGACGGTTGGGTTGGGGATCGTTGGGGGGACGTAACTCGCGACTTGGTTCTTGACGGAGGCTTCCGTCTTGGCAATCTCAGATTGACGGTCGTGAGCTTCGACAGAGGCTTTGCCGATGTTCCAGCTGAGGACCTTTGTGCCCCCGGGGCGAGAGAGAGGGACTACGAGGGTCCTCTCGAAGCATGACGCATGAGACGTGAAAGAGAGGGCATTTTCAAGACGTTTTTTTGTAAGGGGGGTGGGGGACGAGAGGTTGAGTAGGGGGGAGGTCTGAGAGGGGGAGAGGGGGTTAGGGGGGTAAGGTGGGGAAAAGAAACACATGTTGAGCGAGCTGTTGTTCATGATATGTAGGTTGACACCCCCTTAATACCCCCCTAACCACCCCCCCCCCCCATCCTCGCCTCACCTTCACATTGCCGCCTTCCCCGAACTCTTCCCAGAAATTATCCCCCCACTCCCATCCCTTTCTATCCCAAACCTTTAGCCTCCCTTCCCCGCCCTTTTTCCCGTACTTGGTCGACCCGAGGATTCTAAAGACTCGATTTCTAGTGTATATGGCCGTGTCAATGATGGATCTGCTGGACTTGGGGGACGCCAGCTGCGTACGAGTCATGGGCTGCGTCAGGCCCGACTGCGACTGCCTACAGTCGCTTTCACCTACCCCTACGTTTCCCTTCTCCTCGGTATCGATCCAAAAATCCCCGTCCCAACCCCACCTCTCCTTTACCTTGACATCGTCCCACTGCTCAACGAACGCCTTGACAAATAATCCCAAGTTTTCGTTATCTTTCCACAAGCAGCCAGGGAGGTGGAATATGAGATGGCAACTAAACTTACTTAGCGTGCTCGCCGTTAGATGCACGACAAGGGAGGACAGCGCGGAGGTTACTTCGGGTGAATCGGGGGAGGAGATGATTTGAGAAGCAGTTAAGCCCGGTGGGACAACATCGTCACCAAATTCAGAAACCAGAAACCTGAGCATGAGGTTTAAGTTAGTGAGAGATACATTACTTACATAGATTGCTCATATGTGATACGGCAAAATTTGACAACAGCTCTCCTGTGGCTTCTTCGACTCACCTCCAAAACTCTCCCCTGACAACCTTGACGGTATCTCCCTCCCCCCTTTTGACCCGGTTCCTCCCTGTCCGCTTGCCTAGTCTCCTCTCGATGTCCATGTGCACTCTGACTGACATACCTTGCGGGATGAGCTCGTAATAATGGCGGGCGTGCGGCGACAGCGAGTGGTAGTGGATGAGGAACCTGGAGTAGCTTGTTAACAAATAGCGCCGAATCCCAGTTTCCGTCAATTCAGACGAGAACACACGGGGAGCGGTCGAAAGACAGGGATCCGTGGGCGACGACACAAGGGAGTTTGGGCGTCCGTCTAGTACTTGACACGGAACGAAGGAATCCTTGAGAGATTTCAATTCATGAACATAGTCAACCAGACATGGAGCTTGCTTGGGATAGAACGAGTGATAGTGCGGGAGAGAGAGCAGCAGATTCCGCAAAATCTTTGACTGACCAATCAGTTTTCGAAGAGGTGCACTGAGAAGAGGTGAGGGGGGAAGGTGAGGGGGGAGAACAATGTCGGAGGGAGACGAGATCGCCCTTGGTGAGGGATTTGAGGGGTGAGGGGAGGATACGACACTTACGAGTCACTTTTCTTTCGGAGAGATGCCATTAATTGAGCATGAAACGTCTCTACGATCTGTCGACCCCTCTTTTCATCGCTATTTTTCACATGGAATGATCCGGGCTCCAGGCCACCTTGTCGGGGGGTCTTTTCATTGTTGAGGGGGGGAATAGGGGACTCTCTCCAAGACGAGGGATCCTCAACTTGGAACGATGACATCTATAGTGTGATTAAGGGGGAATGAACGCTGTTTTGTTGTTGCTTTTTAATGAGAGGATTTATTCTGGGTCCCATTTTTCGGATTCCTCAATTTTTTTCCATCATAACTCAATTTTTCACTCACTTCCACTCAGTTCCGAGTCGGAAACGCAGAGAGGAGCGCTCGTCATATATATGAAGATTGGCATTTTAGGTTTTTAAAGCAAAATTTGTTTTGGCTTATATTAAACGGGAGAAGCGGGCCTGACCGATGATGAGCCCTCGCGTGACACCTCGCCCTTCAATTTTTTGTTCTCTTCCTCAAGTTCTTGAACCCTTCGTTTCAAAACTTCCACGCTGTCTTGGTCCTCTTTCGTTGATTTTCCCTTCACCTCAAGTTTATGCTTGGCTATTCTCAATGCCAAACTCCCGCTTGTTGAAGTTCTTCGGAGTTTTCCCTCCCCTCCCACTCCTTGGATGCTCTGCATCGCATCGACCTTGAGAAAATGCTCTATTTCAGAAAAGGAAGGACGCTCCGAGGGATCGGCGTGCCAACAAAGTTGCAAGAGGTCTACGATGCATTTGGGAACACTTTCAGCTTCAATGGCTTTTCTGTTTGGTCGCCAATCCTTGGCAATCATGGAATGGGTAATCCTTCCTACGGACAGTGTGATGTTCCTGCTCATTTTCTTCTCGTCCATCATCGTGTTGTGCAGGAAGTTCAAGAGGGGCGTTAAACCTCTGAGGCTGAATTGAAGCACGGTTACGGCGAAGCTGTAGACGTCGCATGAAGTGGCGTAGTGATCGCCTCTAACGATTTCGGGTGCGATGTAGATGGGCGTTCCAACCTGAGTCATGGTGTTGTCAAGGTCTATGGCCCGGGCTTCACCAAAATCGGCGACCTTGATGGCGAAAGTGTCGGTGACGAGGCAGTTGTCTGGCTTGAGGTCTCTGCGCGAGGAGCAAAAAGACGAGTTAGGAAAAGATATGATATGAGGAACGAGGACTTTGTTCCTCACCTGTGCATAATTCCGTGGACCTCTTCCTTGGTTTTAACGTTGTAATAAATGACTGAGTGAAGGTACTGCATCGCCCTAGCCACGTCTAGCGACCACTTCAAGAGAGGATCTTCCCAAGAAAAGCTAGAACCCTCCTTCTTTAAAACTGAACTCGACATACCCTTCTCGCAAAATTCCATGACAAGCGCCATGAGGCTCTCCTCCCAGCAGGCGCCGATGAGCACCACTATGTTTGCGTGGTGGAGGTCAGCCATGAGCAGAATTTCCTCTCGGAATCTGGTGAGGCTATCGTGGTCTACGCTGATGAGAGTCTTGACCGCGACGGCTTGCCCGTGGTACTTGCCGCGGTAGACTTCACCAAAAGCGCCCTTTCCAATGACCTCCTCTGACTCTAGCTCGTTCGCGTTGATGAGTACCTTGCTCAAATCGGAGTTGGTAGAAGAACTTTTCCCCTCGGCAAATTCTCTCTTGAACTCGACGATC
The DNA here is from genome assembly GCA_030267965.1 of Triparma columacea. Lineage (NCBI taxonomy): Eukaryota > Bolidophyceae > Parmales > Triparmaceae > Triparma > Triparma columacea. The sequence goes on along the minus strand of BRYA01001461.1, from coordinate 4,693 downwards.
TGGGCCTCAATGAGCTTCTTCTCCTTGACGTTGTATTCTCTCAACAGCTTGAGGTTCAATTTCAGCTCCTCTACCTGATTCATAGTCTTGTTCATTTTTCGCTTGAGGTTGATGACAACCAAGAAGCAAATAACTACGAAAGCGACGATGGCGGGAATATATCGGGGGCTGCGAATGTTGGAAGTGGTAGTGGTAATCGTCGCCGGCGGGATTGCAGCCTGTCCGTTCTTCCAAGGAATCGACGTTGCAGGAGTCACCCAAGTGGCGCAGCCTTCAAAATTCACGTCGCCGACACAAGAAGATGTTAACTCTACAATGTCTAGCCCTTTGTAGGGCGACCTCGACTCGCACGGACTCCACTCCAACGGATTTTCAGGAATGGCGTTACCCGGCTCGATCATGAAAATCCTTACAGGCGACTTCTTGTCGCCCGAGTCGTAAAAATCGATCTTCTTTCCAGTGACGGAGGTGAAGTTGCCTCCGAGCATCGCTTTGTGCAGCTTGGCGTTGCGTGCTTTGTACAAATCCATGAAGGTCGGATCGCCCGAATCGACGGAGATGAGCAACTCCCCCTGTGTGTGGAGTTTATCCATTGCTTGGAAAATCGTGTCGAAGGCTCCCCAGAAGGGAATCTGATTTGTAAGCGGCTGGTAAGGGTTACAGGATTGGTTTTGGTACGGTCTAAGGAAGAGTTCTTCAGTGAGATTGCGGTAGCGGGCTGCTTCGGTTCCCCGGGGGTCGAAAGAGCTGAAGCCTAGGCGAAATATATTTTTGGTGAGGGTTAAGTAGTCCTCGTGGGGAGGATCGGTGTAGTAGAAGGGAAGCTCGGAGGGATCGTAGTTTGCCGGATCTAGGGTGTTGAATGTATTGAGGAAGATGAAGTAATGCTCGTCCATGTTGAAGCTGCCGTCATCGCGCATTGCAAAGAGGAACGCGGTGAAGAGGGGGTTTTGCGAGGAGACAATGTGAATCCTGGAAGACGAGCCACGAAGAGTGTCGAGGACTGAGTCGAAGGTTCCGGCCGGTACGATGAGCCCGTCAAAAAACGGGAACTTCGCTCGGGTGAGCGTCTCAATGCCGTGAGGTTCGAGGAAGTCTTGTAAAGCCGTGATCGATGAGTCCGCGAAGCCCGCCCCATTCTCCTCCAAGTCGTTTATATAAGAGACCTCCCTCCACCCGAGATGATTTAGCAAGGTCAGGATCACCTTCCCGTACTCGTTCGAGCCGTAGCCCTCGAGGGTTCGCATGAAGGTTGGGTGACCGCCCTGCGTTAAAATGGGCGCTCCCGAAATGGCAGATATCTGAGGGACGCTGTAGACTCCGCTCACTTGGGGGGAGGAGTGAAGCGACGAGTGTTATAAATGGATAAAATTAAATTTAGTATCGCTTCACAAAACGCAAACACAAAGATCTTACCTACGCTAGTCGGCATGCTAACGGATGAGTACTGGGCGCCGAAGATAGCAGCCACGTGCTCCTCGAGGACCATCTCAATGGTCGCCTCAAGTCCGACCGCCTGACTGGGAAACGTCTCGTTTATCTGTTGCGTATTTCTCTTGACCTTCTCAATCTTAACACCGGCGAGAAGGTTGGGGTCCTTGTTGACCGCCGATATTGCGACATCAACAGCATCGTCCCAGATGAGTCCTTCGCCAGGGCAACACGCCTCCAAGCCGTCATTCTTGAGTACACCCACTTTTACAACGGAGGGAGAGGTATCAGCCCGTGCAGGGGATTGGGCAATAAGCACAACTGCCAGGACCGTGGCGATAAGGAAGGTTGGCATGATTATTTTAAGGGAAATGATTGCGCGAACGAGGAGAGGGGGGAGCTGTTCGGGAGATTGAGTATGAGAAAGGAGTGGGCGGATAGAAGGAATGGAAAATGGGCCCCAACTCTCACCTGGAGTTGCGACGCTCACGATCGATACTCGAAGGCGCGAGTCTAAGGGGAGGGGGACTGTTGACTGGGCCAGGTCTGGGTCCAACAAAAGTCGAAACAGTCGAAACGAACCTGGGGAAATGGAGTTTGGACAGATCCTTTATTTCTTTTCAAGCTGATTGAATCTACAATCGTAGCACTACTTCAACCATAGTGTAGAAATATCGTCGAGAGAAACATTTTTCAAGCGTTGTACCATCAGGAGCAAATAACAGAGCAAATAACACTTCTTGGGCATTCGGATCGAAATCCTTGGGACCCTTTGGAAGAGTGGTACTACGAGAGGGGTGGCGAGGAGGTAAGTGGAGGGGACAGATGGGCCAAGGAGGGCGGCGAGGGTTACGCGTGCTATGTGGGGTCACAATATGGGGAAGGTTCAGCCCGATGAGGGGGCTGTTGTGGGGGGGGAAGGAATTGGAAGAATGATTTTGTGCTTTACCTCTCAATGGGAGCGCGTTGCTGGCTTGTATAAGAGAGGGCCAACTCCATCGCACACACAACGAAATCGACAGTTCACTCACCCTCAACGTTTGCTCGTTCCACCAATCCAAAGAAACATCAAGAGTTAAGAGCTGAAGAGCATTGACATGGAAAACGGACGTCCAGGGGAGAAGCAAGACGCTACAGCGGGGACGCATGCGTCCGAAAGCGGCGCTCCGGTGCTACGAGGCAGGCCCTCAGTGCCCAGTTTAGGACATGAGAGGCAAATAACTCCTCCTTTGACAAGTGAAAGGCCTAGTGGGGACGCTGCCCAAGGTGAGTATTCGTCTGGGGGGGAGGAGGGGGAGGATAGTATTTTCATGTTTAGGGATAGGAGGAGAAGTCCTTGAGGTGCGCGTCAAATAAACTCTCAAGAAGCTAAAAAAACACAAAAATCCCCGAAACCACAGGTTCTGAAAATGACCATGGAGACCATGAACAAGGTGAGTAAGCGTCGAACGCAAAAGAAGGGGCAGGACATTTTTCTTCCTAAGAGGAGGGTAGGAAAGTTGTGGGAGGTGCGTCGAAAATTTGGTAAAAAACTCACTTTTTCTCGCAATGTCGTCTCCTCTGCAGCATCTGAATTGTCCCATGAGAAGGCTGGGCAAGGTAAGTTTGCGTAGCGACGTAGAGTAGGAGGAGGGCAATCTAGTGTTTCGGGGAAGTGCGGGGGAACTGATTTGTGAGCGTTTCAAATTTTGTCTTTTATTGACCTTTCCAACAACATTTCCACCTCCCCCCAACCCCAGAAATTTCTGGCGCAGTTGAAGGTCAGCTTGCGGAAGATAATAATCTTAGCGATGCGCCGCTGTTCGCCGGCCGTGCAACCGCTGGCCTAACATCCGCCAGCCGTGCTGCTGACGGCCGGTCATCCGCTGGCCCGTCAACTGCCGCCCCGCCAACCGCCGACCACATGACTACCGTTCACCCCGCACCCATCAATCGCGACAAGTCTGTGAACGTCACAAACATGAAGGAGGAAATTAAAAGGTTGAAGACCATCGTCGACGCTCAGGGGAGGGAGATTGCCGAGCTTAAGGCCGCTGCGGTAAGGTCCGTCGCCGAGAACAAGCGCCTCGGTGACATTAATAACGAGTTGGTGAAGGAGAACAATGTCCTTAGGGCCGTTTCTGAAAGAAGCACCGGCGCTCCGGCGCTCGGCACTCTTGAGAAATCTTTATATGGAACTGAGGATAAGGAGCGACTCGTTGGGGGAGATGAAGAGGAGCTAGGCAAAGAAGAGGATATTGTACGCAACATGGGTGACGACATCGAGATGGGACGTGTTGAGCCTCAGGGAGATGGAGAGGAGGGGCTGACCACATCCCGAGGCACTGTGAGCCAGGACAGTGTGCCGAAAGATCACCCAAAAATCATGAACAACGACGAGATTGACAAGGAGGCACTCATGGCCCTCGCAAATATAATAGAGAATGAGCCACAAAATTATACCGACGAGGAGGAGAGGGCAATCAAGGAGGGCAAGGAATTCTACATGAAATGCAAGGCAACCAAGACCTTCAAAAATATGAAGAGTCCAGATCCCAGGGTGAAGTTGAAAGGTGTGCATCTCGAGGGTGAAAGCCTTGTGACAGGCATGACTGAGACAGTTGTAGACGCTTCACTTGCAGTGTGTGTTGCATACGAGTTCATAAAGGATTCAAGGGAGAGAAAGGCCAAGCTTGGAAAGAAGTACAAGGCGATCGAAACAAAGAAGCTTAATGGGCATTCACAGCTTTATCTTAACAGAAGAAAGCTTGGACAAGGACTTTCACTTAGGGAGTGGAGAGTTTTTGGTACCTGGCAGACAGAGAAGGGAGGAACAAAATGCTGGACAGTGTACAAAGACACCAACCTGTTGGATAACCACTTTTCATTATTAAGCTCTAGGACTGTTCTTGCATCTGTAACAACAACATGGCTGTTTGAAGCGCTACCAACTGATAAGGGAACCCCTCAGTGCCGCGTCACATTTGCTTCCAGGGTTGATATCAAGAGTTCTGTGCCAACATTTGTAATGAATTACTTGTCATCTAATTATACAAAGAACATTATTGACATCAGGAACAAGTTTGCAAAAACTGATGATGAAAAGGACTCGATTACACGAGAGCTGCTTGCCAAAGTTATAGAAAATGAGAAGCAAACTTATACAGAAGAGGAGGAGAAGGCTATCAGGAGTGCGAAGGAATTCTACAAAAAGTGCAAGGAAGGAACTGGGGCGTATGAACTCAAAAGCCCCGATGAGAAAGTTGAGATGAAGGGAGTTCAT
>BRYA01001460.1:43230-69657 GCA_030267965.1 Triparma columacea | reverse complement strand
GCAGACTTGTGAATAGGGTGGCCCTTGAAGAGCTCGTAGCGCCCAAGGAAGAGGAGGCGCGACTGGAGGGCCTTCTTTATTTCGGGGACAGCGAGGTCAATTGCTTCGCGACCGGTGAAGTCGACGGCCTTTGCGAGAGCCTCCGCAACGGAGAGGTCGCAGGATTGGATGAGGTCGAGGGAAAGTTGGAGGAGGTTGCAATCCTCGGAGGAGAGATCACTGAGAAGGGCGCTATCTGACACGAGCTCAACCCATCCGTTCTGCTCTGCAGGAGTGAAAGCATTGAGATTGGGGGGTGGGGACGTCCGTAGATTGTCCACGTAGGCCTTTGCGGCGGGCTTGAACTGCTCCTCGTTGTGAGGGTGTCGTGCAAAGAGGGTTGTTTGGAAGAGGAGGGGGCGCTTTAGCCTGGCAGCACAACGCAAGGGGGTCTCCTCGTCGGCATTCTTTGACAATAGTTGTTGGGGATCGGCGTTGATGATGTGCAATATGGTTTCACGGGTTGAGAAGGGGTTCTCACTGAGGAGGAGAGGGGGGTGGAAGGTGGGGGGGGAGGGGTTAGTATTAGTATGCTGGCAGAATTGTTTGCTAGCTTGCATTACTTACCTCGCAAAGTGAAGGGGGGTGTACAATCTCGCCACCTCCTTCTTGGATGTCCATGATTGGTCGATGCGAATGAGCAGGGGGGCGGCTTTTTGGAGAAGATCCTGATTTCTGTTGGCGCACAGGAAGTGGAGGGGCGTGAATGGGGGGGTGGAGGCTGATTCTTGGTGAGAGAGCACTTCAGTGCGAAGAGATTGTAGGAGATTTTTGAATTCCTCAATCGTTAGAGATGAAGAACTCAACTTGAAGTGATTGGGGTATTCGGAGAACTGCTTCTTGAAAGAATCTGGCGAGGGGTCTTGGGATTCTTCAAGGCCCTGCATGAGGGAGAGGGGCTTGCATGCTTTGAAGGTGCTTTGTGGTGGAGTCAGGTCTGGGGGAAGTCCAACTAACGACGTCAAGCCCGTGCATCCATAAAAGGCCTGTTTACCAATCATAGTGACTCCCGTAGAACGAAGACCCTCCAGCGACGTCAAGCCCGTGCATCCCGCAAAGGCACCTACATCAATCTCCGTGACTCCCGTAGGAAGACCCTCCAACGACGTCAATCCCGTGCATTCCCTAAAGGCAGATCCACCAATCTCGGTGACTCCCGTAGAACGAAGACCCTCCAACGATGACAAGCCCGTGCATCCCTTAAAGGTCTCGTAACCAATCTTAGTGACTCCCATAGGAAGACCCTCCAACGACGTCAAGCCCGTGCATTCCCTAAAGGCAGATCCACCAATCTCAGTGACTCCCGTAGGAAGACCCTCCAGCGACGTCAAGCCCGTGCATCCCGCAAAGGCACCTACATCAATCGTAGTGACTCCCGTTGGAAGACCCTCCAACGACCTCAAGCCCGTGCATCCCTCAAAGGCATTACCACCAATCTCAGTGACTCCCGTAGAACGAAGACCCTCCAACGATGTCAAGCCCGTGCATTCAGAAAAGGCTTTACTACCAATCTCAGTGATTCCCGTAGAACGAAGACCCTCCAACGATGTCAAGCCCGTGCATTCAGAAAAGGCTTTACTACCAATCTCAGTGACTCCCGTAGGAAGACCCTCCAACGATGTCAAGCCCGTGCATCCATAAAAGGAATATCCACCAATATTCGTGACTCCCGTAGGAAGGCCCTCCAACGATGTCAAGCCCGTGCATTTTGCAAAGGCATATTGACCAATCTTAGTGACTCCCGTAGGAAGACCCTCCAACGATGTCAAGCCCGTGCATCCCTCAAAGGCATTATAATAAATCATAGTGACTCCTGTAGGAAGACCCTCTAACGATGTCAAGCCCGTGCATCCCCTAAAGGCATCATCACCAATCGTAGTGACTCCCGCAGAACGAAGCCCCTCCAACGATGTCAAGCCCGTGCATCCCTTAAAGGCATCTTCACCAATCTCTGTTACTCCCTCTGCAACACTGAACGCTGTGATGCTCGTATCCCCCTTGAACGACGTCTTCCCGTCGTATACGACAATCTTCTCCTCCATTACTGACTCTCAAACCTCCGCTTCTTCGCCTGCTTGTAGAAAACCAAGAGAGGGTGCAGGAAGGATATCGGGGAAGGATATGGGTTGGTTAGAAATTGAGTGTTTGAAGTTGGAAACTCAGGAGACTCGGGGAACTGAGAGTATAAATCCGAAAGGAGCGGCGGGACGCACCTGATTATGATAGGTTATTGATGAGCACAAGGGCCTACAAAATTCTGTCAGTTCTGGAGTTAATCTGGTCTCGAATCCAGCAGCCAAGAGACAGATTATTTTGTGTATAATGTTTCACAAAAAAAGGCCCCTATTTTAAGCAAAAAGTAGACGACTTCTCAAACATATTCTCTTGACATGAAAGCCTAACAAGTTACCCAGGTAGGGACCCCCTCATCCCTCTGCAATTTCCCATTCCCCCCCTCAATATGTTCACTTCTTCCTCCTCAGATCTCTCAGTTAGCTTTTACTTCTCGCTACATCAATCCCCCCCCCCCTCTTAACCTCCCTCGCTTTTTAAAAAGTCTACCGTTATTCCCATCGCTCCCTCCCCAGCAGTACCACATGCTGGTAAAAGGACTGCTCTTCTTGTGAGTGTCGGACTTCTTCTTATCCCTGAATCCCGGGTGGGGGGGTGTAGATGTACCGTTTTCTTGGGAACGATGTAGAACGGTCTTATACCCTTTGTTAGCCTCTGCGTTTTAATGAGGGGGAGGAAGGGGGAAGGCATGTTCACTTCTTCCTCCTAAGATCTCTTAGTGCGCTTTTACTTCTTGCTACATCAATCCCCCCCCCCCTCGCAACCTCCATCGCCTTTCTAACAAGTCTACCATTATTCCCATCGCTCCCTCCCCAGCAGTACCACATGCTGGTAAAAGGGCTGCTCTTCTTGTGAGTTGTCGGACTTCTTCTTATCCCTGAACCCGGGTGGGGGAGTGTAGATGTACCGTTTTCTTGGGAACGATGTAGAACGGCCTTACCCTTTGTTAGCCTCTGCGTATTTAATGAGGGGGAGGGTGGGGGAAGGCATGTTCACTTCTTCCTCCTCAGGTCTCTCAGTTTGCTTTTACATCTCGCTCCATCAATCCCCCCCCCCCTCTTAACCTCCGTCGCTTTTTTAAAAAGTCTACCGTTATTCCCATCGCTCCCTCCCCAGCAGTACCACATGCTAGTAAAAGGGCTGCTCTTCTTGTGAGTGTCGGACTTCTTCTTATCCCTGAATCCCGGGTGGGGGGGTGTAGATGTAACGTTTTCTTGGGAACGATGTAGAACGGCCTTATACCCTTTGTTAGCCTCTGCGTTTTAATGGGGGGGAGGGTGGGGGAGGACAGTTTACTTCTTCCTCCTAAGATCTCTCAGTTTGCTTTTACTTCTCGCTACATCAATCTCTCCCCCCCTCGCAACCTCCATTGCTTTTTTTAAAAGTCTCCCATTATTCCCATCGCTCCCTCCCCAGCAGTACCACATGCTAGTAAAAGGACTGCTCTTCTTGTGAGTGTCGGACTTCTTCTTATCCCTGAATCCAGCGGGAGGGGTGTAGATGTAACGTTTCTTGGGAACGATGTAGAACGGCCTTATACCCTTTGTTAGCCTCTGCGTTTTAATGAGTGGGAAGGTTGGGGGAGGACAGTTTACAAAAGGGTGAGTGTTCGAAAACGTCGGCGCCGGGTTCACATGGGTGTACCGAAGATGTGCCTTCTTTAAATCCCACACCATGAAACAGCCTTTCCCCACACGCTCAATGTGGCCCCCCTTCCCTCTCCCCCCCCTTCCCCCTAATTTCTCTCACCTGATAGTACTCGTGTTTATGTACATACTGTGGCATTAAAAAAAACCAACTCCTTCCCCTCCCCCCCCCCTCCATAACCCACTCCATAATCCTTTCCACATGTCCCTCACTATACGGTGGGTTAGTAACCACCACATCAAACCTACCAACTGAGTTTGAACTCCAGGATGAGTAACAGTCTACCTTATTGTGGAGCACGTTTGTGAAACCCAGGTTTGCTAGACGGGTTATTACACCACCGTCACAGTAGTAAGGATCGTAGATAATAGGGTTATCATTATTTGGGATACAGGATTTCAAGATCTCCGATACGTGAGAGTAAGCTATCTCCGGAGACTCACAGTGATCAGAAGGGTCAACGGGGTATGGGAACGTTGGGGTTGGGGGTGGGGAGGGGGGTTGTGGGATTTGAGGGTCTGTAGGAGACTCGTTTGAGGAGGAGGGATTTTGGGAGGGCGGCGTTTTCTTCGAGTTTTCCTTCTTCTTTTTTTTCTTTTTCTTCTTCTTGCTTACACCGTCATCCTGTTCGGTGGCCTCCTGATTGGGCGCGTCCTTTTTAGGTTGTTGGTATTCTTCGTTCTGTGTGATATCTTTTTCTTCACCCGCTGCCAATTCAACGCCGTTCCCTCCGATCCCACCGCTGTGTTCATGTTTTGTCTTTTTCCTGCGTGAATCGAAGTGGAAATATTCAGGTGATGAGGGTAAGACACTGGCTGCTTTGCAACGATTCAAATCCGCATCATCTCACCTTTCCCCAGCTTCCTCACTTCTCTCGTCATTTTTGCGTTTCTTTTTCTCTTTCTTCTCTTTCTTCTCTTTCTTTTCCTTCTTCACCTTTTTCTCATTCTTCCCCTTCGTTCCCTCCTTCCTTCCCATGTCCCCTCCTCCGTTGAAACCACCACCCCCCTGATTTTTCTCCTCCTCCCTCTCACCGAAGTCCTCTCCAACCTCACCCACGAGTTCCATCTCGTCTGCTTTCTTGAAAGCCTCTGCCCACATTATGTGATGGTGTTGTGTGTGTTTTTTGTTCCTTTCTTTGTATCCTCCCCCCTCCTTACTTCTGTGGCATGGGTTCTTGTGTACTCGTTACTTCCCAGTTTCCTTCCCTGTCGTTGAACTGGTAGGTGGACAGTTGATTAAGTCCCTCGGTTGCTTCTCTTAGTCTTAGTTTGAGTTGTTCTCCTGTTAGGTTTTTATTGTTTCGGAACTCTGTTTGAATTTCTTTGTATAACTTGTCTTTGTTTTTGGAAGGAAACTGCGATGTGGAGAAGTTGGGGTTTGTTGGGGAGAAGGGGAGAGGAGAATGAGAAGGAGATTGGGGTGAGGTGAAAGTGGAGGAGAAAAAGGAAGGTAATGAGCGTATTTGTCGTTTATGATAAGTTGTAGACACTAAATAGTTCCAAATAGTGGCAAAAAGAAGTTAATATTGGCAAATACGGCAATGACTGGTAAATAAAAGGCATCTCCAAAACAAAACATCGATGAGGAGAATCAATGGAGGACTCTTTAATATCACCATAACTATACATAAACGTACACATACATACACACACCTCCACAAACACACACTTACTCTCTCTACACCTCGTAATATCTTCTTATAAACTGATAGAACACGAATACTTTGCATCGAAGAAAAATGGCCAAATGATGGGACGAGTGAGGGAGCTGAGCTGAGAAGAGCTTGGGCTGCACACAAAAGAGGATAAATTCCTCCCCCCGTTCCCATGAATCCCCCCCGTCGTTCCCCTCGTCCCCTTCCCTCCTTTCCCCTCCGTTCTCCCTCTCTTCTCACCGCTCGTCAATCCTACCTCACCTACCCTCCCTTAACCGATCCTGGTATCCTCCCCTCCGACTGATACACATGCCCCCAATCCTCAACTAAGACATCACCACACGGTCATATATGTGGGTACCCTTTAAAAACCGGTGACCTTTACGGGGGGAGTTTATATATACCATCAGCATCTAAAGATACACCACAAGGTGCCGCAGTAGAATCAGCTGGGTTTGTGTTTGGTGGAAGGGGAGGATGTGGGGGGGGTATTGGGTTCCCTGTTTGTAAAAGGAAGTATAAACCATTCTCTTCGACAAACGATGTTAGAGTTGCTTGTCATATACATGAAGAGGTGAGGAGGAAACGAGTTGATAAAGAGGGGGTTAGGGATTATGAGGTTTTCTTTAAGGAACTTATGGTTAAGGAAGGGGTTGATGTTAGGGGTATTGGTAAGGGGGGGAAGAAGGAAAGTGATTCGAGTAAGAAAGTTAAAGGAGGGATGAAGGGAGGGAAGGGAGCAGGTATAAAGAGGGGAGTTAAAAGGAAGTCCTCCTCCTCCTCTCAATTCAAAGTCCATGATAGGGTCGAGGCTTTATACCTTGGTTTAGGTACCGTCCCTTCTGACATGTACCCAGGTACAGTGTTTCGAGCTAATAAGGACGGTACTTACGATGTTAAGTTCGACGATGGTGATAGGGACGTATCCGTATCCTCGTCGTCCATCAGGAAGCTGAGTCGTGACAACGTAAAAAAGGGGGATAGGGTTAAGGCGCTTTACAGGGGGGAGGGAAGGATACCGGACGACCTCTACCAAGGGACGGTACATAAGACTAATAAGGACGGTACGTATGACGTTAAGTTCGACGACGGTGACAGAGATAGGACTGTGGAACCGCGTAACATTAGGAGGATGACTACTTAAGCAAGAGAAAGGGCGGGACTTTCTTGACCCCCCCCCCAACACCACGATATACACAAACCCAAAATAAATCTGCGGAACGGACGACGGTGGTTACATTCGCGAATGACTTCGCAAGTGTGTTGTATCTCTTTTGATAAAGAATTTGATTTAACACAGGATTCGGACGACGTGCGAAAATAACGACCCAAGGCGACCCTCGAGCATGGAGTTGAGGCAGTGATGTAGTAAAAGTAGAAGAAGAAGCTGGGAATGTTTTTACTTGAAAAACAACAAACCTTATTAACTGAACATCCCATGATAATAACTCGGGTAAAGTTTCCCTCAAGCCCCCTCCTCGTTATTCCTCTGGTGCGGGTGGTGGGTTCCTCGTTTCCTGTTCTGCTATAAACTGCTGGTGTTCCGCTATGTAGTCCTCCATGTTGTTCCTGCCAAGTCCAGCACGAGTCTCCTCTCTCTTCCTCTTGTCTGACTGCGTCTGGGAGGGGGGAGGGAGGAATGAGGAGTTTAGGTAGAGAACGATATACGGCAACTTTAGGACGGGGCAACGATGATCCAAAACTCCCTCCCCTTCCTTACAAACCAAACCAAACCAACCCCCCACACAACCCGATCTTACCTGAGCCTGGTAAACAGCTCGCTTAGCCTGAACCTTAGCCAAGAAACCAGGGTCGACTCCACCCCCCTCCTCCCCGTTTTCCTGACCTGTCGATTCCGGTGTAGTGCTCTGCATGGGGGACAAGCTTTGGGTTTTGCTCAGCAGGCCCTTTTCCTTGCCTTCCTCCCAGCCAGGAACACAAATATCCCCCCCCCTCCCTTAAGAATCGTTTTCCCCACGATGGTCCTTCTTCCGTGCCTTTTCGCCCTCCTTCTTTCCCCCCATTTTCTTACCTTGGCATCATCCGTGGAAGTCACCCTTAAAACAGATGTCCCCATCTCCATGACGTCTGCAACCTCCTTTGGTTGCTTGGCCTTGGACTGGTGGCCGGACTCTAAGTGTACGTAGGCCCCCAACCCGCCCGTTTAATTTAATCTCCCCCTCACCGCCCCCGACACCCTCTTACCTTCCCCCCCCTCACCCCACTTGTCCTCAGGCGATTATACTTGGTGCCCATGGGAGGGTGCATCCTTCCTAAACCTCGACCTAACCTCCAAGTACCTCCGCAACGGCATCGCCGCCCTAAATGGTGGTGGTGAAATCTTCCTCCGCCTCGGTGGTTCCCTTTGCGACTTTGTTCGGTATGATTTCCCAGGTTCACACGATGGCACTTGCAGGGACTTCTCAGACCCGACCAACGCCACCCGCGTTGGCTACGAGCTTGGTTCCGGTTGCCTGAGGGTTGACCGTTGGGACGAGCTGAACGGTTTCTGCAGCGATATTGAAGGTTGCAATTTGATATTCGGTGTAAACGCTTTGATTGGACGCACCAACGAGACCTGCCCGGCGGACGTTGACTGCCACAATGACGCGGGGAGCAACCCGTGCTGCACGACGTGGTCAGGGAACTGGAACCAGTCCAACGCCGAGGCCCTACTCCGTTACACTCACGATAAGGGATACAAGATCTACGGCTATGAGTTTGGGAACGAGCTTGCCGGGTCCTCCGGTATCCAGGCAACCAACATCTCACCAGATGTCTACTCGACGGATTTCTGCGCATTCAAGAACCTCGTGGCGTCAATTTGGTCGGACGGAGGCGACGATATCCCAAAGGTCATCTCCCCGGACAACAACTTCGATGCAGCTTGGTATGGTGACTTTGTGAAGATGTCGTTTGAGAAGTGTGGGGGGGCTGATGTTATCACATGGCATCAGTACATTCTCGGCGCTGGGAAGGACGAGGCAGCTGCAGAGAAGGCCATGGACTCCAAAGTACTTGATGGGCAGATTCACCTCGGCGACACTATCATGTCCACCGTTGCCGACAACACCCCCTCCGACGTTCAAGGACCCGAGATATGGATGGGAGAGGCTGGAGGTGCCTACAACAGCGGGCGCCCCGGTGTAACGAACGCCTTCATGTCAAGCTTCTGGTACCTCGATGGATTCGGAGTCCTCTCTGAAAAGGGCCACCAGTCCTTCTGCCGCCAAACTCTTGTCGGTGGGAACTACGGGCTCTTGCAGGCTACGGGAACGAATTCGTACGCCCCCAATCCCGACTTTTACGCGCTCGCGCTGTGGCAAAATCTCATGGGTAGAAGCGTCCTTGAAGTAGAGAGGAGTGATGGAGTTGAGGGGGAGGGGGACAGGGACCTGAGGGTGTATGCGCACTGCCAAAAGGGTGGAAACGGCGTTTCCATTCTCGCGCTTAACCTCGCGAACGATACAAGCAAGGTGATTGACGTGACAGGCGTAGACGGTTCGCAAAGGTTCGAATATGTTATGACGGCGGGGGACGGAATTGACGGCCAGCAAGTTCTATTGAATAATGCTTTGCTCGAAATGAATGGATCCGACTTCCCTGACCTCACCGGGGCGGAATGGCAGCAGGATGGCGATGGAGACAATATTGGAAGCATCACGCTCGAGGCGCAGAGCTATGGGTTTTTTGTCTTCGAGGGTGTGATCTGCAACGAATAACCCTGAAAAGTTTTTCTCTCACTCTCAACCAGATCTCTTTTTTATTTACTCAAGATTGCGAATTCATCAAAGAACTCAAGCAAGTCACGTTTTCGTCAGTTTTTCTTTATACATCTCCCCCCCTTTCCCTTTTATTTCTCTATTAATCCTCTTACTTACTGCCTATTACAGCCCTCGGGATCTTTCCACGCGTAACCCCAGAAGTCTTTGTCAAGACCTCCCACGTCAAACACCTCAGGCGCCCCCCACTCTGCCAAATTCGCCTCAAGCATCGAGACACTCACAACGTAATCGTCAATCTTTTTGTTGGTGGCAGACTCGTGGTTCGGCATCCAGAAAGCGATGACGTCAGCCTTCTGCTTGTCGGTCGCTGCAGAGTACATCAGCTTCCAGAAGTATGCCGGGTTCTTTACTTTGTGAGTTCCCACGAACCAGTCGGTCCTGTCGTGGCCCTCCCACTCGGGCACGTCGTCGACCGTCTTGTCGGTCTCCTCCAAGAAGACCGCCCCCCCGATGATTGTGAGTGGCGCCTCTTGCCTCCAGCACTCTCCCATCATTTCTGTCTTCAACCAAGCTCCTCTGTTCATCTTGTCTGCCTGTGGGAGAATGTTTGTCATGTAGTTGGTCATTTTGCAGACGCTCTTACTGAAGTCAAAATTATTTGCTGGTATCTGGTGTCCCCTGTCGTGGCCGAGTTTGACTTGGCACTGCTCCTTCACTTCCTTGGACTTTAGCCCATTGAGACTCCAGGGCTTTCCGTCCTTTTCGGGGCTGAGGCAGTACTTAGGATATGACTTGCCGTTCTTCTGCTGGCACCCTCCGTCGTTGCTGTCAGGAAAGTACTTCTTGGGACTCAGTCTAAAGCTATGCGCTCTCTTCTGGCAGCCTCCGTCGCAGACCGCGTTGTAGGCAAACCTATGGGGTGGTAAAAGTGGTGTTAGTGAAGTCACAAACCACGAAGTCACAAACCAATTGCATTATGTGGCAGATTCCGTCCTCACCTCACTGGCCCGTTGTAGTTGCAGTCGTTCCAAACAGTACCGAACGGGTAATCCAGCTGAGTGACTCCGGAGTCAGGACTGAAGTCGCTAAGACTACCGTATGAAACCGGGGTGTACTGGTCCATGTCGTACTTGCATACTTCGACGGGGCAGCCACTGTTGTCTCCATCTGGCTTTGGGGGCACGTAGCCTCCGCCGTCCCTATTTCCATAATCTCCGAACCTACAGAGATGATGAATAGAGAGTGGGGGGGAGTGAAATAGCAGGTGAGAAAGGGGCAGAGAAACACACGAGACAAGCACAGGCATTTGATCGTCGCTTCTCGCATCGTTTCTTCGGTAGTCCAACTTCGTCTCACCTTTCTACCGTGACGACTTGGCTGCAACTCCACGTTTTCTTCCTCTTGCTGCCCGTGCACTTGAGGCTGGTGTCCATCTTTCCGAGGGCGTAGCCGTAGGTGTTCGCTCCCGCCTTCCTGTTGACTAGAATGCTGGAGAACTTGACTCCGTCTTTCCCGCTAGTCGTAACGACAATCTTTCCGATGTTCTCAACCTCGCTCACATCGGCCACCTTGACGCTGCGAGTCTCTGCCTTTTCGAACGTCTTCCCAACATTGAGGTGGTTCGTCGTCGTCTTCCCGTCGGCACTGACGAGCTGGATAGAGATCTCGTTGTTGGTTCCATCATACCTCCCCGAGCCTACGATAAGCTCAATCGTGTATTCTTTTGTCTTGTAAGCGGCGTTGACAGTTGTGGCAGAAAAGGTGCTGCCTACACCAGAGATCGATCCACCTCCGCCGCTAGCAAGTCTTCTCCCGGCATCTCCCTCAACGGCTTCCTCTGCAGCCTCCTCCTGGAAGTTCCTTTCAAACCTGTGGAGGCCCCTCCAGCTCTCAAAGCTGGCTGCAACGACAAACTCGCTTGTTCCGTCACTATCGCTCTGCAGCTGTGGATTAGCGACGGCCATCATCTGTTCCTCGACTGTCTGCTGAATCTCCCCGGCAACGTCCGCGGAGAATGTGTCGTTGACGCCAGTGCTGACGTACTCCTCCTCAACGATGTCGAAGTCAACCTCCTCGGCCTCCTCCCCCTGGGACCCCTGGAGTTCCTCCGCGCACTTGTCCAGAATGGTCTCGACGCTGTCGCTGATCTTGCAGCCGACGAGGAGGTTAAATTCTTGATCAGCTAAAAAGCTGACGTGACTGCCGACGTCGGGGACGTGGGTGCACATGATTTCAATCTGCTTGCAGGTTAAGTCGACGTTCTGGGTGAGAACAATTGCGAAGGTCCCGATAGCGGAAAAGAGAATCCCAGTCAATAAAAGGGCGGTCTTCTCAGAGTGGGTCCATGTCCAGCGGTTGCTATCCTTGGTCTTGGAGAAGGGAATCTTGGCGGATTCGTTCGTCGTGAAAAAGTCAAAGAGTTGGTGGTTGTTGTCGTGGAACTATAGTGGAGGTGGGGGGATAATAAAATGTGGTGTTAATAATGTGTCCATGCTCGTTACGCTTCTCATTGTTGTCGTTCTCCCTAGTAGCCAGTCTCACCTCTAGGACCCTCTCGCAGTGCCCCATCTGCGATAGGAACTTTGTCATCCTCCCGTGTCCCTTCAGCTGCGTGATGGCAACTAGGATAAAGTAGATTGAAGTCTGCAAGACCTGTTGTTTCGTGATTGCGTCGGCACTGGACTGCTGTGCCTCAATCGAACCAAAGTTCATCGCGGCGTAGAGGAAGATTACGGGAGAGCAGTAGCTGTAGAGGCTGTGGGTCATCTTCACGACCATGTGCTTCCCTCCGGTGGAATTGTGGAAGAAGCGGAGGTCCTGGAAAGGGATTGGAGGGGAGGGTACGGCATACAGTTAGTGATACCCTTGACCGTCAATGGTGTGTCCAATGTGTCTAAAGTCCCTCACCTTGTCGGTTTCCCCCTCCTCCGGGGCTTTCGCGTCGCTGGAGCTAGCGTTCCTCCTCACGATATCCGCCATTCTGTGCTGTTCATGTATTATCATGAGGTCGTCGATACCGCTTAGGATCTTGCCAGAGATGTAGAGGGCGAGGGCGACGTACATTAGGCGGACGGAGAACAGGGTGATCGCGAGGATGGCCGAGAGTTCTACTAGAAGGTTGGAGATTAAGTTGAATTTATCGTCTAGGAAGATGGTCTTTAGGGCGTAAAGGTCGTGCATGAGAGTGCTGACCTCGGTGGTGGTGAGCTCGGCCTTCTTGCCGGGAGTCAGGTCGTCCTTCTTGGTCACGGCATACTTGGCGCGGCGCATGAACCAGGTTCCGGCGTGCCCGAACGCGAAGTACTTCAGTAGCTGGATGACGACAAGGGAGGTCGCAAGGAGGAGAAGGCCACTCGCCATCTCCTTCGGGGATCCTGTCGCAGCGTTCTGCTCAAGGGTCGAAAGGATGAGTATACTTGCCGTCTGGGCCATGGCCAACTTGCTGAGGGCGTCGAGGACGGTCATTACGTAGAGGGACACACTCAGGCTCTTCCCTGGGCCGAGTAGGACCTTGACAAGGGTATTGCAGCGATGATAGATGGCACCGATGCTTCCCTTCGTCTGCAGCTCCCTTGCCCGAACAACGTCCATGCGGAACGACTTTAGGTATAGGAGCTCCTTGTGGGCAGAGAGTCTTGTCCCACCATTGTCAGGATCCATTGATGAGAAGGAGCCAATGCTTGTCCTGCCGGCAGAACCGAGCTCGATGCCGCCGGCGTTAGAAGTTAGAGATTTCTTATCCTGGTAGAGGAGGGAGGGGGGGGGAGGGGTTAGATCTTGGGGAAGGCAACTGCAAGGTTGAAAAGGTTGACAAGGTGACACCAAAATGGGAACTCCAATGCAATGACATTCAGAGCGCTCGTAATTTACATAAGGTCGGAGATAAGGTACGGGAAACGGTCGCAACAGAGGGTTGAACTGAACCGAAGCTCACCATGGCAGGTTTATTTGCTCATAAATCTTTGGTCCTACCCACTTTGAGGAACACCGGCAAAACCAGACAGCAAATTTGGGGATCCTCGAAAACCCACCATGCCACCTCCCCCAATCCCTAAAGCCGCTATAGAGGCCGCCAATAAGAAGAAGCGTGCTAGTTTAACACCTTCCACAGCTCCAACCCCTCCATCCCCCCTCCCAACCCCTGCAAACCCTCCTGTTCCCCCGGCCTCACATGAGGACAAGTGTGCAGCTGGGACTGACCAGCAGGGGGAGGCCGAGGGGTGCAAGGATTGCCCCAATAAGGTGAGCGTTGAGGAGGGGGCGGAATGGTGATGCTGAAGGGGGGTGTTGAGATGATTTTAGGAATGTTCTGGACTTCCATTTCGTGGGTGATTGGAGTTTGAGACTGAAGATTCGTTTCTGAGGGAGTTGGTGGGACGTTATGGGAGATATAGTGTTAGAGTACGAGGTACAAACGAGTTTCAAGTCGATGAGTTTGAGTAATATGAAAATGTTGGGTAGAGAAGATGAGACATGGGAGGCCTCAAGAGACCACCAATCATGTCGCCTTCATGTCGCCTTCACTAATACATATCTGCGCATTCACCCTCCCTCAACCACACCTAAAACGACATTCGCAGGAAACTTGCAAGGCGAACAAACCAGATCCTGCCGCAAAGAAGCTTGAATCAGAGGCTGTCCTAGCATGCATGGAGAATGTACAGAGAAAGGTACTAGGTGAGTCGTCTCGAGAAAGAGAAAAGGGAAGATAAGAGACGAAATGAATCGTGCATCTAACATTCACCTACATTCACCCTTCCCTTCACCCTTCCCTCCCCTCCCTCCCAGTCCTCTCTGGCAAGGGTGGCGTTGGTAAGTCCACCGTAACCTGTCAGCTCGCCTACGAGCTCGCCTCCCGCGGTCTCCAGGTCGGTGTCCTAGACGTCGACATCTGCGGTCCCTCCGCCCCCACAATGTTTGGCGTCAAGGATCGCCAGATACACCACTCTAGATCCGGGTGGTCGCCGGTGTACGTATCCGAGGGCCTGAGCGTCGTGAGCACTGCGTTCATGCTCGAGGGTGGCGATGAGGCCGTTATCTGGAGGGGACCGAGGAAGAATGGTCTCATCAAGCAGTTCCTGACTCAGGTTGACTGGGGAAGCCTTGACTACCTCCTCGTCGACACGCCCCCGGGGACGAGTGACGAGCACATCTCAACCGTCCAGTACCTCCGTGCCGATGGTAACGGTGTTGACGGCGCTATCGTCGTTACCACCCCCGAGGAGGTCTCAATGGCCGACGTTCGGAAAGAGCTCTCCTTCTGCAAGAAGGTCAAGTGCGACGTGATTGGTGTCGTGGAGAACATGTCGCAGTTCAAGAGCGGGGTGGACAAGTTGGGATTCAAGAATAAGGATGGAGAGGACGTCAGCGAGAAGGTCAAGGATATTTTAGAGAAGGTGAGTGGGGGGGTGTTTGCGAAATGAATTAGAATTAGAAGCTGTACAAACTTTTGGTTCACTGTACCCCAAAGTGCACACTTTATGACTGACCACATACATTGGCTCTGTTACTCCCCCCCTTTTGTAGGAATTCGGTGCCGGTCTGACAATCACTGCCAACGTATTCCCACCCTCCGGTTCCGGTGTGGTTGGCATGTGCGAGAAGTTCAATGTCCCGTACATGACCAAGCTACCTCTCGACCCCAACCTACTCGAGTGCTGCGAGAACGGGGAGGGATTCACAGAGAAGTACGGGGAGGGTGGGGAGAGCGAGGAGGCGGTTAAGGCCATCAAGGCCATAGCGGATGAACTCGTGAGGAAACTACCGACGAGTTAAGGAGGACTGACTTTGTCAAACTGAGAGCAAGGGGGGGGTCTCAACCCCAACGCAGCCGCCGAATAACGATCCATTGCTTTTAGACATTGAACACTTTATATTATTTTCCCGCACTTTACCATAACGCCGTCTTTCCTTAAACTTGGGTCGTCTGGGGCTGTGCGGGCACCTGGCTGCTCAAATATGCCCCAGCTGCCATCCCCCCAGCCTGCTTCAGGGCTTTGTTCCTCTGCTCCTCGGAGATGGCCGGCGCGGAGATGTAGTCCGGGTACTTGCAAAGCGCAAAGAGGTTGATGCTGGCAAGGAAGCAGAGGGTAGAGCCCATGATGATCCCAGGGAGGCCGAGGGACCAGCAGAGCATGGCGACGAAAATGAGGAATAGGGCACGGAGCTTGGCGTCGAAGAAGAAGCCGAAGTTGCCAGAGATGTACTGGGCGACAGCCTTGAGCTGAAGCTCAAAGCAGCAGACCATCATGCCGAAAAAGAATACATACATGCACATCACCATGACAGTCACATCGCCATTGGGACTTGTTAGAGAGGTGAGGAGGGTGATTGCGGCGAGGATCGTCACGCCGAGGGAGCAAAGGAGGTTGATGAGGCGAAGGTGCTTGACTGTAGGTAGGGGGGGAGGGGAGGGGGGGGAGAGTTAGAGCTAGGGATTGACGGACAAATATACCCCAAATAAGCAAGAAGCCCCTCACGCAGCCCAAAATACCTCCCCAACACCCCCTCGCCAACACCCCAACCTCCCCCACATTGAAATATGGCCAAGTCCCCAAAAACTCCGAGAGGGTTCTCTTCATGAACCCAAGCACAACCCCCTTATTTGACTCACCGACGGCAGGCACGGGCCCTACATGTCCAGCTTTCTGAGTAGCAACTCCGCCCATGGCCTGTCCAGCTGTCTGTGGCTGTGGAGCTTGAGGGGGAGCAGCTGCAGCGGGCACCCCGGCCGGGGCACCTTGGCTACCACTTAGCCATGATGGAGCATTAGAAGTGGGAGCAGCGGGAATGGGAGCGGCAGCTGCCGGGGCTGCGGCAGGAGCCTCAAAAGGGTTGTCGTTGGACGCGTTAGCCCACGACATTTGAGAGAAGTTTGCAATCCGATTTCATCCAATTTCTCATCCAAATTAATTTGCCCTGGAGAAAACCATGCAAGGCCTCTCACTGGGAAACGAAGCAACGTCGCCGATACCCCTTGATCTCGTTCTCAATAACACTCCGACTTCGCGGGGGCGCATGAACAATAGACGGGTACCTTTGAGACAAGTTGGAAATCATCATCAAGCACATTCGAAAGGAAGAGCCGGAGACCATGGAGGAAATGACCCAAACAGCCGTAGTTACAATAATCAGCAGAATTTTAATGGACAGAAAGTGACTGTTTTGAGCCCTCCGACGTCGACGCAGAAGAATTCGTCCTTCAGTGGGTCAGCAATAGCTGATGGGAGGCGAAAGGCTGCACTTAGAATAAAGGCCAAAATGAAGGAAGATGAGAGGTTGGGGATTAGGAGAAGGAAGAGGCAGACGAAGGAGCAGGTGGGTTTTCTTCGTCTTCATTCGTCTTTGAGCCTATCTTGTTAACCCTCCCACAACACTCCTTCCCTCAACCTTCCCTCCCAGGTTGCTAAGAAAAATGCCAAGCAGTACAAGGAAAAGCCCGCATGGAACGACGATATGAAACTGGCCTCCGACGCCGAGTACGCGTTCCGTAGGCGGTCGCTGAATCAGAAGGTGTCCGAGCGGGAGAATAGGAGGAACGTGGCAATCAAGAGGGCCATTGTTGACTTTGAGCGGCGCGGGTGGGAGGAAAGTAAAGGTGGGGCGAGGGCGAGGATGAGCACTGCCGGAGGCTTCGCTTCAAAGGCCTCCCTCCTCAAGAGCTTCAAGCCTGTCCACACCGCCAACGTTGAGGAGAACATCAAGGTCATGTTTGACACTTCTCGCCGGATCAGGAACGACGATGTGATTCGAAAGTCCTACACCGATAGGATGGACGGGTCCCCGAGGAGGGCGGTGCAAAGCCGATCCCCCACGAGGATAAAGAAGGATTCGGCAACCACTCCCGCTGGCCTGGTGACGCGTGCAACTTCACCCTTTGACCCGGACAAGCTAAGGAGGGCCGGAGTAAAGGCCCCCAATCCGTCGCCGAGACGGAAGGGGGGGAGGGAGCGGAAGGGGGGGAGGGAGCGGAGTCCAGCTAGGGCCTCCCTTGGTGACGACTCCCTCCTGGAGCTACCCCGGTACGTTGAGGACAACAGGAAGGATTCCCTTAGGGGGCGCAGCCCACACGGGAAGCGAACCCCGCACCACAACCACCACTCTAAGAATCAGGCGTCCTCTTCTGACATATCCGCGCTAGCAAGTGCGATCGAAAACCTCTCGAATATGATTGAGAAACAGCAGCGCCAGCAGGAGCAGCTTAAGATGATGCAGCAACAGATGTTCGTGGACCAGCAGGTCCACACGGTCCACACCCGGTGGAATCCCAAGAAGCACGCAACCCCCGCAACCCCCGCAACACCAGCAACACCAGCGACCCCCGCCTCCAACTACTCCACCCCTGGACCAGCCTACAACACCCCTATGGTAATGTCTCATCAGGCCCACCACCCGGCGTACCATTTCGTGGAGCCCGAGGCTTTCGAGGAGAGGAAGCAGCTCGCGCTCGACAAGCTCGAAAGGTACGTGGCTGACATGCAGCTGCATGAAATGAGGCTGAAGGAGAAATTCTTTGGGGAGGGCGGGGGGGACAAGGAGGCGACGGCGGCGCAGTCGGAGGCTGCGGCGGCGTCAACGAAGATGATACTCAGTGAAGACATCCAAGCTATGGCAGACGTACTCGAAAGGTTCGACGACAGGAGGGCGGCCGAAGAGCTTGGTTTCGATGGGTCGACACCCAAGAAGAGCGCCATGGTTGACACGGGAGTGGCAACGAACGGCGGAGACGAGGGTGGGGCTGAGGGGTCTTTTTTCGCTACTGCGGCCGAAGAAGTACGAAAGACGAGCGATGCCACGTACCTTGACATTGACGTCGATGACAACATGGCCGCCAGGATCAATAGATACAGGGCTGAGTTCAACAGGCACAGGGAGCTCGGGGAGGCTGCGCTTCTGAACAGCGGGTACAGTCAGTGGCAAGTGGTCGAGATAATTGCGGATGATATTGTCGACGGCATGGTGAAGACCCTAGGTGAAGAGGTGGAGAAGACCATTCAAGCGAGTGCAGAGGCAATCTTGAGAGAAGTTTGAGGGGGCCAGGGGTTGTATGTATGAACGGCGGTGAATGAACGGATGTATTTGTTTAAAACTAGGCGAACGATGAACGCGTGTATAGAAAAAATGATTTTCCGAGGGACCAGAAGTCGAGTCAGTCCAAAGTCAGGTGCGCATTTTTTGAGATTTATCTTTTAAAACTTTAGAAGGTCGCTATTCCAGAAGAAACATATCCAAACGTTTTCTCGTAGCTCAATTCGTACATTCACGAAAAGCCAAGCTAAACGCTGTACCTGCTCATCAGTTTCCCCCCCCCTCTCAAGCCAAGTTCTGGATCGATCATCAAGAATGATTGCAAGAATTGCATCAGCAAGGCGCATCCCCTCAGCAAGGCGCATCCCCCGCTTTGAATTCTCCCACGTTTATACGAGATCTATCTTCGAGTGGCCCAAGCAGGGATCTCCCCTCTACACTCTCCTCAACAACCCTTCCTTCCTTTCCCAAAAATCGCACCCAACACAGTTCCAAACACAACGACCGACGCAGAGGAACAACTCGACCCCCTCTAGCTCCCCTGGCTTCGTCGATGAGCTTGGTCGCCGCGTTACTCACCATCCTGACATTGGTCCCTCTCCTTTCGACACCAAGATTGATGTTGCATGCGCGTCTCCTCCTCCCCGCCCAACTCCTGAATCTCCTCCCCGCCCAACCCTGAAAAAGCCCTCTCCTTATCCCTCGCCTCCTCAGCCCAAAGCTACTCCGGAGACGCCGAGAAAGTTGGCGATGAAGCCCAAAAGTGCCATTCCAACCAAGTCACTTCACCCACACTTCCCTCCTCTTCATTCCCTCACTCCTTACCTCCTTTCTCTCCTCTTCCCTCCTCCTTCTCTTCTTTCTCCGAAGGCCCTCCACTCTGACGTATCTTCAACATCCTTTGTTTCTCAGGACACAGCCAGCAGGCTTCTTTCAACATCCCTTCTCTCCCACTTTAACGCAATCCGCCACAACATAATCCACGACACTCCGCCTGAGGAGAGGACTCCAACGTCGAACATCATGCTCACTGGTCCCTCGGGTTGCGGGAAGACAAACATAGTCACGTCGTACCTGCAGAAGATTAATCCATTGATGCCATCGACCATAGTCGACATCACGTCTTATTCCGGTACTGGTTATGTCGGAGACTCAACCCACGACATCATCAGATCTCTGTATAAAAAATGCAAGAGAGGAGGCGCTGTGAGGGTTCGACAGATAATCACAGATTCCTACAAGCTAGCCAATCCTTCCCATGCCGAAAAGTCTTCCGCTCCCACTGACGAGATGCTTGCCAACTTTGTGGTCGAAACGTGCAAAAGGATCGAGGTCTCGCCTCCTCCAAACATGGCCGAGTTCCTCAACGCTGATGTTACCAGGGATCCCAAGAAAGACTCCTCGTACGGCGTAGTCTTCGTTGACGAGATAGACAAGGTGTCATCATACTCTCCTCACGGTACGCAGAAGGGGGTAATAAGTTCCCGAGAAGTCCAGAACAACCTCCTGAGGATAATCGAGGATTCCGAGATAGAGATAAAGGAAGCCGCCTCCAACGGCAGAGAAGGGGGCAACTCCTTTATGGACAAGCTGAACGGAGGTGGGGTTGGAACTTTCGTGTCTACCCGCAACATTCTCTTCATCTTCAGCGGCGCATTTCACGACATGAACGACTACCTCGCCAAGCAGGAGAAGAACAAGGGGAAGGGCATCAACGGCAGCTACCTGGGGCTTGCAGCGACGGAGGACTATGTGAAAACCGGCTTTAGTCAGGAGTTCATGGGAAGGGTACCGACAAGGATTGATCTTCTGCCCCTCACCAAAGATGATTTGAAGGAGATTCTCTTTCTGACGACGAGTAGCAACTCGGTGCTTCGGAGGGAGATCGAGAGGTGAGGAGTAGAGGTAGCCATGAAACGCGCAAATTGTTGCGCGGAGGGGGGGGAGTCGTCTTCGTCATTTTGTTGCTCTTGTCGCGTCGTCGTCATTTTTTTTGTTTGCCTCTTTTCGCTTCTCGTAAAGCTGACTCCTCCGCTCCCCCGCTCCCCCCCGCCTCTCCGTTAGCTTCAAGAGTTTTGGACTCTCGCTTCACTTGACCGACTGCGGAGCCGAGGAGATCGCCGCCGCTTGCTTCGAGGACAAGACTGGAGCTAGGGGGCTCGGTGGAATGCTCGAGAGAACTCTGAGAGACTTCAAGTTTGAGCTCGGTGGGAGGTACCAGGACAAGACAATTGACGTGGTTATAGACAGAGAGGTGGTGAGGGACCCAAAGGGAGGGCTTGATAGAATACTTAAAGAGCTAGCTATATGATGACCCATTTTACGATGATAAATTTGACGCTTAATCAAAATATAGACCAATGATGATTGTCACCACCAGATAACCCTCTCCCCTGTGATTGCTAACCGAATGGTTTGCTGTTCCCCCAACTGAACCTTTTGTTTCTCTTGGGGTTAAGCCTCTTCATGCCTTTGACGTCGACATAAATGGGGTTCTGCATTTTTCCTGGGTGAGTCCTTTCGATCAACGTGTTGCACTCCTCAATTGACATGAGCGAGGCGAACAGCTGCAGGCCATTTGACGATCCCGCGAAGCCCTGATCAGTCAACTTAGGCTTGGCGTGGTCGCCGATAATGACGCGGGGAGCTCGGATGTTCAACTGTGAACTCGAGCAGAATCCAGTGCCAACAATTTGGCCTTCAAGAAAAATCTTCAACTCCCTGGTTTTGGAATTGTACTGGACAACAAAGGAACACCAGTCGTTTGCTAGGAGGGCGGAGGAGGACAACACAGCGCTGTTAGGGTTAAACCCTAACCTCTTCCTGACCTTAACGCGGAGATTCATTCCAACCATGCTGATCCTGGGTTGAGGAGGTGTGGAGGGGGAGAAGGAGGACGTCAAAGTATTTGGTTAGCATTTTCGCCATATTGCTCGTTGCTTTGTTTTACCCATAGTCTCGCCTTGACTCACCTCATGAAATTGCCTATCTCCATCACGCACATTCTCTTTGTCGTAGTCTTGGCCGGCTTCAGCCATCCGACAACCGTGAGTCCTCCGCAAGCCGCAAGTACGTGACCATCCTCAACTTCGTGTAAGTAGGAGGATAGGGGCGGGCGGTAATTGAGCTGGTTGAGGAACTTACCCCCTAGGAGGTCCAGAGGGTGGGTCAGGGGGGGTGGGGGTGGGGGGATGTGGTGCGCGATGGCGACGTCGGTTTGAAAAGCCAGTTCCAAGTCGAAGTTAGGGATGACCTCGCACGAGCGGGCAGGCACTACTTGGGCGGGGGGAGAATCAGGGTGCCCTGACGAGTCTGACATTTCTAGGTCGGAGAGGCCCCCGTCAGACTCTGAGCAAGTTGTCTCTATAACGCTTGTTACCTCGTCATCTTCGAGGACGAAGAAAGGAGCAGATAGAACTTCCACAGTCACTGTTTCGATAGTTGAAAGCATCATGATAGCTTGGGACCTGGAATCCACTAAAGTCTCGTTGATTGCGACGATTCTGTCCCCAATCCTGAGCCCAGCCTTTGATCCTAGACTTCCTTTTTCCACTGTCTTGACGATGACCGTGAAAATGTTGCTCAACAGACCCTCTTGCCACTCTTGCAATCCGACGCCGAGCTTGTCCTCAAAACTTTCCCTCTTGAAGCCATAAATTCGGTAATTGGGCTTGCTCCTGAGTGCCCTGAGTTGCGAGGCGACGAGTTCCTGCTTTCTTCGAGACCACCAAGGTCTTCCCGAACGCTGAGGAGCGTAGTAAGAGAAGGTTGATGGCCAAGGTTAGATCAGATTCACAAAGGATGACTCGGACTCGGGTGTCAAGTGTTGTGCAATTTGATCTTAAACTCACCTCCGAAGAACCACAAGATATCCTCCTCGTTGGAAAGAGACCAGAGTTCCCTGTCACCAATTTAAGTAGTGTGCTTGCCATCATCCTGAGAGAATTTGTTAAGGTCGAATCTAAGGGCCGACTGGGCCGAATCTGGTGCTTGAATCTAAAGCTGTTTGACTCGAATGGTTGAGTAAGAAAGCTTCGGAGCTCTAGGAAAGGTTGAAGATAGGCGGGAAAGGTGTTAATTGAATTGAAGTGGCAAAGGAAAGAAGTAACTGCGATTTCTCAAACTTATTCCCAAAAAGATTCCGAATTCCTGGACACTGGATTTCGGATTGGAAGGAGCCCATCCAAATTCACGAAAGTCCAGACAAAAATAAATATTTACTGACGACGATCAAACCGACCATCGCCCGCCCACTCGCCCCGTCATCCCCCCTTTACGATGCCTTCAATCGAGAAGATGTCCTTGGTCTCCTCAAGGTCCCCTTCCTCAGCCTCCTCTTCGGACCCCCCCCCTGCACCCTACACTCCTCCCCCCCGTAGACCAAGCTCCACGAAATCTTCCAAGAAGAGCTCGTCTGGTAGGAAGGGAGGGGTCCTTGCGGACGTTCCTGTCAACGGGGAGAACGCTGGAGAGAAGGTTGAGGAGGGGAGGAAATTTGAACGTAGAGAGGGTGAGGGGATGGACCCGTTGGACGGCGTTCCGGAGATTAGGGGTGGGACTGGTGTGGATTTTGTGGGAACTGGAGTGAAGGGGCGCAAGAAAAACGGGGGGAAGATCACGGGGAGAGGAGAGAGGGATGGGGAAGGTGAGATTACGAGGGGAGTAGTGGGTTGAGGTGATGAGATGAGGAGTGAGAGCGAAGCAAGGAGCGAGATGGGTTGTTTAGATACGTGAGCGAGCTTTATGTTCGGAATGGTTTGCTCATAGTTTTGGTTTAGCTAGTAATTTTTCGTTTCTCTCACTCCTCATTTTATCGCAGATGCTTTTGAGGAAAACTTCCATAACAATGATGATGATGATGATGACGACGACGACGAAGATGAAGATGAAGATGCGGGCTCTGACGGAGATGTTGATACTGCTCTCTCCTCTTCAATGATATCAGAGCGGACCTCCGACCTCTCCTCAGCCTCCCCCCCTCCCGCTCCCAAGCCCCGCCGTCCATCTGCCTCCCTGAAGCCCCGCCCGCCCAGTCTCTCCCGCCCCCCCAAGGCCCCTATCCCATCCCACCAATCCCACTCCTCTGCAGGATCCGCTTCAATGTATCCCAGACAGAGCGTATCTTCCTCAACTGCCGGCCTCATAACCTACGACCCCTCCCTTCCTCGGTACCTACAGTGGAAGGGGAGGCAAAAGTTCTACAATGGTGGGCGGATAATGTTCGGCCCTAACGTGCGGCAGTTTGCCCTGACCATGGCCCTCACAGTTGCGAGCTGGGGGGTGTTCCTTTTCATGGTCCCCCCACACATCCCTCCCTCAAGCGAATTGACAAAGAGGGGGTGGGAGGTATACGTAGGTAGCTTCGCCCTCGCGTTCTCGATGATCTTATCCCTCCTTCTCACGGCTACAAGTGACCCGGGGATAATACCGAGGAAGAGCGCGAGCAGCCTGGTTAGCAGCATGCCGCTGGAGCTAAAGGAAAGAATGAACTACTGCCCAACTTGCCACATCGTCAAGCCCGCGAGGACAAAGCACTGCAGGCAAAGTGACTGCTGTATAAGGAGGTGAGCCTTCTTTAAACAACGGATCAAGGTGTCGCTCAAAGCTTGTCGCTCACTCCAAGCCCCCCGCTTGTCGCTTCCCCAACGCCCGTCTTCAGGTTCGACCACCACTGCCCTTGGACGGGCAACAGCGTAGGCGAGGGTAACTACAGGCTTTTCATGTGTTTCATAACTAGCGTTTTCCTTGGCACAACCTTCTGCCTTTGTTTGACTGCCGCAGCTTTCTTGGAGGATATAGGGGTAGCGTTTGGGGCAGAGGCCGGGGAGGGGGTGAAGGAGAGGGACTGGGTGCTAGATATCGGTGCGCCGTTGCTGATGATTTGGTACTGCCTCGTTGAAGTTCTGGTTGGGGCACTTTTGTTCTTCCACCTTTACCTGATCTCCATAGGCTTGACGACAAACGAGTGGCTTCGTGGTGAGAAGAACTCCGGGGGTAGGGACAGAAGCAGCTGCATCGTGAACTGCCTAGACGTCTGGAGCAACAGGGGTGCCAAGGGGACCATGCTGCTTCCGATGCACCTGCCGCCGGGGATGGAGGACGAGGAGAGAGACTTAGAGGCAGCGGAGGAGGCGGTTGATAAGCTGCAGATTGAGCTGAGGCCTCTGGGGGGGTCGGCTTAAGGCAAGCACTGTAATTTTGGAATAGAATAGATTCCGCACTTATGGATCAACATTGATCGTTAAGAGGACCTCCTTGAGAGGATCTCCTTGAGAGGATCTCCTTGAACCATCTTTCTTCCATCTCATCTCCCCCCCCTCCCCAAACCTTTCTACATATTCAATCCCCCTTCTCTCCCTTTTTCTCCTTCCTCTTCTTAACCATCTCCTTCATCCTCTTGATCCCCCCCTCCCTCCTCTCCATCTCCAGCCTAGCGTTCCTCTCCATGTCCTCTACCCACTTCCCTCTCCTTCTCCTTTCATCCCCCACCAGTTCGTCTGCCTCTTCCTGAGTGACAAACCTTCCAAAGTAGTCAACCGCGGCTTTGAAGCCCATTAGTGAGAGCAGGAGGGTCACTGCGACGCCCTGCCCCATCACGCGCGTGTGCATGATCATCTGGCTCGCCTTTATCTCCTTGTTCCCACTCTGACCCTTCAATATTACCAGCGCCGTCGGGACACCCACCCCGAGTAGGACCTCGAACGGGTTGGCGCTAAGGAAGTTCGAGATCTTGTGGTGGAGGGAGAGCGTGGGGCCGGACACTATCTGGACTTTGGTGCCAAACTCAGAGAGGTACTCGGAGGGGGTTACGTGGGTGGGGACGGGAGCAACGTAGGGGGTGGAGGAAGGGGGGAGGACAGTGGAAAGGTCTTTGGTGGCGACGGGGGAAGGGGTTGAAGTAGGGACGACGTTGGGACTAGAACTGCTTTTGTTGTGTAAATCCCAACTGGTGGGAGATGATAGAAGTGAGGGGATTGAGGGGCGTAGTGTTAGAGTCGTTGTGCTGGCGTGGATGCGGGAGAGATAGCAATAATACCTTGACCGCATTATCGCCGCATCATTGCATCATAGCACCATTATTTATTTCACCTCAACTATCAAGTCTCACCTTGCCTCCCTCTTTCCCCTAATAACCTCGAGCTCGCTAGACAAGCCCCAATAAAAGAACGGCGGCATAATCGCCATCGCAGTCCTACTACTCGGTCCTGTCGCCTTGGCAAAACCTGGGCTCTTCAAAGTTAGTGCCGATACAGCACCGCAAGTAAACAGGAGGAGGGGAAGAGAGTTTGCGGTAGCAGAGCTCATGGCAGACTCAATCACAGTAGACTCAGAGGCTTGAAGGTTCGCACGAGCGTTGTTGGGGGAGCTGGAAGGAGAGGACATTGTGGGGCTGCCGATTCGCAGGGTGTGGTATTGAGTGTGATATAAAGGGATTGGGCTGCTTTATAGACTATCTAGTTGTAGGCTTAGGAATATTATGATTGCGAAGTGTCTCCGACAGAGTTTCAAAGGGTGTGTGTGGATGTGAAGGGAGAGGCAAAAGTTGTCTGGCTTCGAAATAAGTCAGAGATAAATCCTCGTCAGCATTAAGGAATAAACGACAGATCCGTTTCCAGTATGAAAAGTGCATTCGCTAAGCTTTAACACTCGATTCTTCTTCTTCTGTCTCCTCCGTCATCTGCGTCGCAAATATGTCCCCCACGGAGCTTCGTCGCCTCTTTTCTATTATCCTTTTCACGTTATTTGTCCGGAGCCTCACCAGGATCTTGGGGTCAGTCACGAAATCATCAGGTATGACAGATCGCTTATGATCGTTGAACCACTCTGGAGGTTCTTCCAACCACAATGGCAGCCTCTCGTTGATCCACACCTTAACTTCTGCGCCAATCTTGTGCTCCCACTTGTGCCTATTACTCGAGAAAATCCTAAATCTCACTTCGTCTTCCTCGTTCTTGGTGAATGACTCTTGAGAGCTTTTTCTGCTTGTTTTCGTGCTGATGAAGGTATGCAGGTACTCTCTCTTCACCGACACTAGTAGACTCGCGTAAGAAACCACCATCCCAGCACATGCAAGCACCATGATTGTGACCACGGTGCTCTCCTCCAATCTGCTCTTTTCTCCTCCGAGTTGCTGATTATCCTCGCCCAACTCAACGTCCTCGACGAATGTTGAGTTGGGCGAGGATATGACATCGTAAACTACCTTCTCATACTGCAGCGCTGCAACAACACCCATGACTACAGTCAAACCTAAACTGA
>BRYA01001460.1:0-36093 GCA_030267965.1 Triparma columacea | reverse complement strand
CCCACTCCCCACTTTAGACTTCTTTGGGATTAAGAAGGAGAACTCATGCTAGGGGTGCGCGATTAGGCAGCTTCCTAAACGTCTAAATAAAACTATTTCAAATATTCAAATGCAATGTGTGTTGCCTTCCGTGTGCGCGTCACACTATGTACTCGCCCCTGACTTGTGCGTGAACATCACTCGCTTCTTTCACGGTTGGGGAGGGGGGCAATGCTTTTCGAACCTTACCTCTTCCGTTTCTTGGACGCTTGGAACTAAGAACACTCTGCACAGCAGGCGCACCAGGAAGATTGAGCCAACGAGCAACATCAGGGCGACATCTGAACCCAATTCCCTCCTTCGATAAGAATCGCCATGTTCCTGACCTATTGCGTCTAGCAGACCAGTCCTCGAGTAGATCTCGCTTCCCACCACATAAAACGACATACGAGGCGAGCTCCTCAAGGGCCTCCTTACACTCCTCAGGCGACGCAGTACTTTCGTTAATGCGCTGCTCAAGCATCGGGGCACCAGGGAGCTCGAGCCAACGAGCAACTTCGGGGCGACTTTCGAAGAACTTCGTTCCCTCCTTCGGATGGTAGCGCCATGACCGGTTACTTTTACGTCTAGCAGACCAGCCGTTGACTAGATCTCTCGTCCCACCACATAAAACGACATACGAGGTGAGCTCTTCAAGGGCATCATACGAGGTGAGCTTTCTTTTCCTGGACTGCGTTTGGAGCTTGAGCCGACGAGCAACTTCGGGGCGACTTCGGAAACTCTCTCCCTCCTTCGAGTAGTAGATCCATGATCCTGACGATGTATTGTTACGTCTAGCAGACCAGCCCTCAAGTGACTCTCGCTTCCCACCACATGAGATGACGTACAAGACGAGCTTCTCAAGGGCCTCATACGTGAGCTTCTCGAGGGGGCCATAAAAGGCGACATACGAGGCGAGCTCCTGAAGGGCCTCCTGACCCTCTGTAGATGTGGCACCTGTCGGAATTTCATTACTCTTCTCATTTCTCTTCTCATTTCTCTTCTCAGCACTCTTATTTTCCCGTGTTGGTGCGAAGTCCTTGAACAAGTCGTGACACAATTCCTCCACCTCCTCATCTTCCTTGTTGTCTTCGCTAGTAGTAGGGACAGTGTCGTCTTCTTCAGAGATTGAGAACGTGTCTGAGACCTTATCATAGGTGATCACCGTGTATTTGACGTTCATGACCTTTTCGTTGTGTGATTGAGGGTGTTATGATAGCAATGAGACTGTGTTAAAGACGCTAAGTAGCTCAGGAGGGTTAGTGTGGTGGGAACCCTAAAAGCTGAATTGCCCAGCTCCCAGCTCCGACCCAGCCCCCAATTTTTCTCCTCTACAGAAGTGTTAAAAAGGCTGTAACGACTCGTAACGACGTTCAAAGTGCTATCTTCCTACCATAGTTGTCTTTATTATTGACAATAGCGCAATAACAATCATCAAATAGTAGTGTGTGAATATATAACCCACCATCCAATCCATCCATCGATTGGTCTTCATAAAAATCCTCTCAAAAAACCTCTCCAAAGCCCTCTCTCCCCCCTTTCATACACACACTACACACACTATACACACACACTACACACACATACACACGCAATATGCCTAGTACATCGTTGTTGGGTAATGTGATAAGTACCCCGTACATGTTACCTGGTGTTAGGTTTAACGTCCTTCATAATCTTCGTACTCTACCTTCATCCGCACCCTCCTCCAACGATGATGGCTTTAGCGATAACAACGATGATAGGACGGAAGAAGTAACGTTTGTTGTAGGATATGGTGGATGTATTGGACTTGTTGGAAGGGATAGTAGGAGACAGATCTGGGTCGGGGAAAGAAATCAGGAGGTGAGTGTTTTGACGATTTAGCTATGAGATTGAGACACGTTTATTGTGATATCAAGAAAGAGAGAGGCGCAAAAAAAAAAGAGAGAAAAGAGGAAGGGGAGGAGGGAGGTGTGTGTGTGTGTGTGTGTGTGTGTGTGTATCAGCGTATATCCGTGTATATCAGTGTCAACCCCAATCAGCGTATATCAGTGTACTCGCGTACAACAACGCCGCTCTTGCCTTCACCTTTGGCCTTCACTTTCGCCTTCATTTTCACCTCGCTTTTCAATGTCTATTTTGCCTTATAATTATACGCATGTATCGAAGCCGGTTTACGTCATCTCACCCAGAGAGGACACTTCTTGACTGGTCAAATATCGTGCAATACACAATCCACGGAAATCACGGAGGGTGTGTCCCGCTGCTAAGGTGCCCGCGCTATTAATCTTTAACCTGTAAAATGCAGGGGAAGGAAAGCGGAATACACCGAAATACAACATGAGACGGGAACTCAATATTCGTGCTTACATTCTAACTTTGCTTTTTCACCCCAAAAACAAACGCACCACCCACATATCCCATCTAACCCCCCCCCCCCACACCCCACCCCCAAAAAAAAGTCCCCAAATCACAACCCCTACACAGCCTTTGACGCTTCAGATTCCTCCCCTCTCCTTCTATCAACGACCTCCACCCACCTAACATTCCACGTCCTACCTTACAATTCCCCATCCCAACCCCCCCCCCCTCCCCCATCTTCACCTACCGTGTTTGGTCCCAATATAACCCTAACATTAATAACCTCCCAACCCCACGGTCACCTCCACAATTGCTCGGGCGTTAAAATCTCACCCTCAGGTTGTTTAGCAATGACGTACTCAAACGACAGTGTAAGGGTATGGGATGTTAGAAACGTGGTCAAATCATGTAGAGATAGACAGAGGATTAACAACGAAGTCTACACTTCCTCAAATACAAACTATATTGAGAAAGGGGGGAGACCTCAATGTGTTAGAGTATGTGAAGGACTTAGTATGTGTGGTGGGGGGAGATTCCTGGTTGAAAAAGGTGAAGTTTTACTCGCAGGTTGGAACGGTGAGGAAGTATTTATATGGGGTGAAGGTAGGACATGGAGATGCCGTGTGAGAGGGGTTAAAGACGTAGGGATGGATGATGGGAAGTTGGTTACGGAAGGGGAGGAAGGTACGGGGTTCTGGGATTTGAAAGGGTGGAAAAACAACGGGAAGAGATGGAAGGGTATTAAGGAGGCGTTGAACGTTGGGACTATCATCAGGGAGGGGGGGGAATTTAAAGGAGGAAGAGTAGGGGATGGGTGGGCTGAAAGATGGGGTGTTGAAGGAGTCGAGAGAACTGAATGGAAGGTCAACGATGGGAACGTTCAAGAGGTTAAAAGGATATGCAAAGTCAAGGGTAGGGTTGAAGGTATGGAAAAAGGATGGGTTGATAGGGGGGGGTATTTGGAGGACGTGATTAAGGGGGGTGTTGAAATGTATAACGCAGGGAACATACTTGACCTGAGGAATGTAGGAACTAAAGAGGGGGGGGAAATCGTACTTGCGAGCACCACGGAAATGGGGGTTGGGATCATGGACGAGGTGGGGAGATGGGGAGTTGTGGGGGGAGCGGATGACGGTATTTTAAGCGTAGATGGGAACGAGGAATGGATCGTTGGAGGGGGGAGGAAAAGGACACTCACTTTCTGGGGGTACGAGAAAAGGGTTGGGGGATCCGGAGTATCGGGGTTCAACGTTTTAAGAAGGGAGGACGTAGAGGGACACACTGAGACGGTTACGAGCGTGAAGATAAGCAGTCGTAGGAACCCCCCCTACGCCGTTAGCACTGGGGTCGACAAGACACTCAAGCTCTGGGTCAGGGACAACAAGGCTGGGACCTGGGGGTGCAAGGACACCGTCAGGGTGGGCGATAAGACGCCTAACGTAGTGGCTGTGGGGGGGGGGGATAAGTACGTAGCCACAGGGTGTATGGGGAAGACGTGCAGGATCTGGAAGGTAGGAGGGGACAGACTCATTGAGCACATGACGCTAAAGGGACACAAGAGGGGGGTCACGGACGTAGCGTTCAGCGAGAGCGACAGGGTAGTGGCGACGGCGAGCGGGGACAGGACGGTGAAGGTATGGGAGCTCAGGACGGGGAGGTGCGCAAGGACATTGCAGGGGCACGGACAGGGGGTCACAAAGGTTGGGTGGATGCAGGGGGGGACTAGGATCGTTAGCGCGGACAGCGGGGGGATACTCAAGGTCTGGAGCGTAAGGAGCGGGGTTTGCGAGACGGAGGTAGAGGGGGACAGGGAGAAGGTATGGAGTTTGACAGGGACGGCGGGGGGGTGGTGGACGGGGGGCAGCGAAATTAAGGTCTGGAGGGATGTTACGGAACAGGTTGAGGGAGAGAAGAAGAGGGCACAAGACGAGGTGATACTTAAAGAGCAGGAGATGGACAATTTGGTTAGGGGGGAGAAGTGGGGGGAGGCCATTAGGATGGGCATCGAGATGGACAAACCTCTCATGGTTTTAAGGGTCATGGAAAAGGTCCTTAAGGAAGACGGGATGGGGGGGGGTATCGTAAGGGGGATCGCCAAGAGCTGGGGGTCCGAGGAGGTCAAGAAGATAATGGGCTACTGCAGGGTCTGGAACACTCGGGCCAGGAACGCGGGCGTCGCCCAGAAGATCTGCAGGGTTTGCGTGGAGGAGGTGGGGGTTAGGAAGCTGGTCGACTGGGGGGTGGACGAGGAGATCGCGGGGATGGTGGGGTACACGGAGAGGCACTACAAGAGGCTGGACGAGCTGGTTGAGAGGAGCTACGTTGTGGACTTTGTGCTGGAGAGCATGGGGGTCATGGAGGAGGGGGATGTCGTGGAAGAGGAGGAGGTAGGGGCGTTGGGGATTACTGTTAGTGGCAAGGAGGAGGGGGACGAGATGGTGGTTGGTGAGGACAGCGAAAGTGAGGGAGAGAGTGTCGTGGGGATGGAGGACAGCGATGAGGAAGACGGGGAGGACTTGGTGGGCATGGAAGAGAGCGACGGCGATGACATTGTTGAGAGTGATAAGGAGGAGGAGGAGGAGGAGGAGGAGTCTTCGTCTGAGGATTCTGTGGACTTGACGATGCTCAAGGTGAAGGAACTCAAAGAATTGTTGAAGACAAAGGGCTTGAACACGACAGGCAAGAAAGCGGAGCTTGTGGAGAGGTTGCAGCAGGCGCAATAAGCTAAGCACGGCGTTCGTTTGCAATATAATACAGGAAGTGCACTTTTTGGTATCAATAGTCGGATGGATGGAGTGATCCAGAAAAAAGAATGACCGTCAGTTTTATCTTGCAAACCCAAAACTCTGAGAAGTGAAATTATTTTTCTCAGAAATAAACCTCATTATTTACCTTCATTATTACACAATATGTCAAGAAGAACGTCTGGAGATCGCTCGAATGCAATCGAGATACTAGATCCGAACAATTTAGAGGGCGGACATCACGAGGAGGAAGTAATTGAAGGCTCTGCGGTGACACCTGCGGCCAATGATGATTTCATGCCTGATTTCATGCATACAGACGACTTCAGGCGACTGTTAGTTGATTTGGTTATGGTAGATACTTTAGTTGCGATGCGTTGGCTAGATAAAAAATGGCACAAGGTAGTTGAGAAGAAGCTGATTGAGTTTGAAGATGAGCCTTTCGGCGAGATTATTGTTCACGGAGGGAAAGATCTACCCAATGAGGAACCTGCTGGGAGGAAGGAAAGGATGAAGCAAGTGACGAAGGTCGTCTTCCTTCTGGATATTACGAAGGTCGGCCATTTTACCTGCTACTACGCCTCCAATCTTGTTGTTGTAGACATCCCCGAAGGCATTACAAGTATCGGTGATAATTCCTTCTTTGACTGCAGTAGTTTGGAAGAAATAAAGTTCCCTAAGTCGTTGAGATCTATTGGTGTATGCTCCTTCGGTAAATGCTCAAGTCTAAAAGAGGTCGATCTCCTTCACACTAACGTTAAAGAATTAGGAAGTTACGCCTTTGGGTATTGCAGAAGTTTAAGAGAGATGAAGGTCCCAGACTCGCTTCAAAAGTTAGGTTACAGTGTCTTCTACAACTGCTCCAAGCTAGTCCCCTCTACCATAAACGTTAACAATGACAACGCAGTAGTCGCCTACCTCCGCTCCATACAAAACACCACGCCCACAATGTGTAATTACCTTGGCTGCACTGAGCCGGCGCCACTCAAATGCTCGCGCTGCAAGCAAGTCAAGTACTGCTCGAAGGATCATCAGAGGCGAGACTGGAAAGCTCACAAGACCCGCTGCGAAGTTCCTCCCGCTCACTCCCCTCCCCTCGGTCAGTACAACATGTCTATGTTTTGGAGCATCGCCGTCATCCTGTTCGCTCTAATTGTTCGCTTCGCCTGGCGTGGACAAGACGAAGAAGAAGGCGGAGGAGGAGGAGTCTTCGTCTGGGTTATGTTATGTTGGATTCTGTGGACTTGATGCTCAAGGTGAAGGAACTCAAAGAATTGTTGAAGACAAAGGGCTTGAACACGACAGGCAAGAAAGCGGAGCTGGTAGAGAGATTGCAGCAGGCACAATAAGCTAAGCACGGCGTTCGTTTGCAATATAATACAGGAAGTGCTATGTAGTAGTCTTTTTTTGGCAGTCCCAATCCGAACCCAATTCTGTTGCCAAGATCGAAAAGCCCGTCACTTTTTCCGGACATTAAAAAGATCAACACATACGATACTATACGTTGATAACATCTATCCAATACACTTTAAGGACAAGATCCCTCTCGAGACGCCATTGATCTTCGTCCTTAATACATACAACCCACACTTCCCCTGGCAACTCCTCCCGGAGCCTAGCCCTTCTTCTCGCTCTACCTACTTCCTCTTTTTAGATTTCTCGCTCCGGCAACCAATCTCGGGCCGTTGGTTCTCCGGCCTATTTTGTCCATGTCGCCACAGGTAAAACCAGATCTGCCGCCCCTTCCAACAACAGCAAATGACATTACTCTCGAGTGGCTCAAGTCCATAATATCGAAAACTACGACGGGTGGGAGGAATATAATTGGTGTGAAGGCGAGGTCTGGTGTCATGTTCTCAGGTGGAAATAGCAGTGTTGCGATATTTGACCTCATTTATGAGGAGTGTGATGACCTTGCTTCCCAAGCAAGCGCAGCCCTAGCTAATCCGCCAAAGAGCGTTTGCATCAAAGTCATGCCAAAGGACTCGCTCGTACCAGGGTGGCTGCTGAAGAGGTTCTGGAAGGCAGAGGTTTTCTATTACCAGAAGCTCTTCTCCTCTGCCATGGGCTTCCCCCAGCCCACATGTTATTACAGCGCGTACGAGAAGACCCACGCAGTCATAGTAATGAATGAGATGACCAAGGGCAGGCTCTCATGCGGGGACTCGACTCGTGACCTTACCTATGAGGAGGCATGCCTCTCCGTCTTGATCCTTGCCCGGTTTCACGCTAAGTGGTGGAACGCCACGGACCCTCGGCTCAGCAAGCTTGGCCGCTTCGACTCCAGCGAGAGCGGGATCACCTGCAAGTTCTTGATGGGAGGCGCCAAGAACATGCTCGAGGTTGAGGAGTACGCCCCCATCCACCCCCTCGTTAGGGCGATGATGTCCAAGGTGAAGGGTTTATTTAGGCTGATGAGACGTGGCCCTTTCACTCTCACGCATGGAGACAGCAGGTCGGACAACTTTTTTTACGAGGGGGAAGTAGCAGAGGATGAAGTTTTCGACTTCGATCAGCAATCTTACGACAAGATTCTTGCCGACGATGACGACTCATCTGCCTCCTCAATCGGTAGCGTTGCCTCCTCTGCCAAATCCCAGCCCATGAGTATTGGCGCCACTAGCATCAACAGTGACGAAGGCTCTCTCTCGGCAAAGGCAGCTCTCTGCGACTTTCAAATGATCATGGTATCCAACCCCATGCGTGACTACGCCAACTTCGTCGTCAATAGTCTTTCGCCCGCGGACAGACGGTCCTGGAACGACAAGCTAATTAAGCTGTATCACGCAGAGATCATTCGAGAGGGCGTTGATGTTGGAGCCTTCACTTACCAGCAAGCAAAGATTGACGCGAAGGTGATGACGTTTTGGCCAATGATGTGCAATATTTCAATCGCTCACAAAAGCCAAGCTTCATTTAAGGACTACGAGGCTAGAATAGCGGCTGGTGAGACTTTAAACACCAAGGAGCAGAGGCACTTCAATCTGTTGAAGAAAACGAGGACTCGCTTAATGAGTGCGGCGAAGGATGCGGGGCTCCTAAATTTGCTTAATGACTGTTCGAGCGATTTGCCCTTACCCTTCATTCCCTGTTGCTGCTACTGGTGCTAATGTATGGGGTGTAATCTAATATTTTTCGTTCATTTTTGACAATTTTGACAACAACCCTGATTCTATTTCCTCCCCAACAACACATCTACCCCTTCCGCCATCTCCCTCGCCC
Source organism: Triparma columacea (assembly GCA_030267965.1). Classification (NCBI taxonomy): domain Eukaryota; class Bolidophyceae; order Parmales; family Triparmaceae; genus Triparma; species Triparma columacea. Next base: position 27,766 of record BRYA01001460.1, on the reverse strand, counting down.
CAAGACGCCTCTCCGGGTTCCTTACCAAACCCGCCCTTATCATCTTGAGCGTAAAGTCGACCGTCTCTCTTTCGGCCTCCCCAATTCCCTCCTTCAACCTCCTCTCACCCTCCTCGCCGAAAACCTCGCCCCTACTCTCGTCCGTCAAGGTCAGCCAGAACTTACCCCAGTCGGCATCGTTGAACAAATACTCCCCCACAACTACCTCAAAGAGCAGACAACTCAGCTGCCAGCAGTCACTTGCCGAGCTCGGCTTGGTCCTAATTCTGCGATCAAATTTTTCGCCCTCGCTCCTATTCCTCTCGACTATGCTTAGAACCTCTGGCGATTGCACACATTCGGTGCCTCTCGCTCTAAGCTCCCCGCCCGTCAAGTCCTCGCACTCTCCGAAGTCGCACAGGCAGACACAATCACTCCTCTCAAAGTCTGTGTGCCGAAGCAGCACATTGTCGCACTTGATATCGTAGTGAACGTAACCGGCATGGTGCACGACCCTGGCTCCTTCGCAGCACCATTTCCAGATCATCAAGTATATCTTCACCCCTTGGTTACCTCCAACACCGTTCCTGCGATGAGCGGAGAGGTTAGGATTAAAAAAAGAAAGGCAATAATTACCTGAGAGCTACTCGCTACTCGCTACTCGCTACTCGGTCCGGTCCTCGCTCCTCCTCACCTCCAGCTTAGCAGGTTTCCCCCGCAGCAAAACTCAGACGCAATCACGTAGTAATCTCCCACGACCCCGTATCCAACCATGTCCATCACGTTCACCCCCCCGCACGCCTCCAGCGCAGTGATTTCCATGAAGACATTTTGCATGTTCGTGGAGGCCGAGATTTGGTTGTTGGACTTGGGCTTCGTTGGAATGCACTTTAGGGCGACCTTCTTCTCCCCGACCTCCATCACTTTCACGAAACCAAAGTTCCCAGCCCCAATATTTGCCAACTTCTCTATCCTCGACTCGTCAATCTGCTGCCCGTCCAATGTTAGCCTCCCAAGCATCTTCATCAAGCGCACTTCACCCTCTCCCATACCACCGTGCAAGTCCACCTCCTCCACTTGAAAAAACTGAGCAGGCACTACGTTTGTCGCCAGGTTCTCGAGCGTCTTCCCGTCGTTGTACAGTCGTCGCCCTCCAGCGGCGGTAGCTTTCAACGCAATTTTTACCAGCAGCCTCAAATTAGAATCCGAAAAGCTTTCGAAGAGGGAGCTACGGTCCCCCTCCCCTTCCCCATCATCTCCCCCCCTCGTTGGAAGGTTTGGGAGAGAGAGCATCAGGGGCAGGATCTTGTCCGTGCCACCAATGCCACCGATATTTGACGTCAACGTGGCGCCGGGGTCTTTTTTTAGTGGAAGAGTAGTTGGGATTGAGAGGAAGATGCCGCTTTCTGATTCGTCAAGCAGGTCTCCGTCTCCGTTGATTGGATCAGTCATGGACGCAATAGACATGACCTCGTCGTCATCCTCTGCTGCAGCCTCCTCTTTTGCAACCGGATCCCCCTCAACATTCGCCACCTCCTCCTCCGCCACCTCCTCCTCCGCCACCTCGACCACTTCCTCCACCACTACAACCTCCTCCTCTCCCCAACACCCCCCCCCCTTCACCACCTCAATCGCCTCTAAAGTCTTGGCCGGTGGTGCCTTTCTGTTCTTACTCTTTCTAACCTGAACAATTTCCATTCGTTTGAACTCTCCGTCGTCGAAGAGGACTTTGTACACCCCCGCCTCCACTCCAAGCACAACCCCCGGGAACCACCTGTCCCTTGAGTTGATTTCGAATTTCCCGTCCACCCTATCCCCTAATACGAAACTGGCGGCCTTCGCCGCTTCTTCGGCCTTTTTCTTACGATTGGCCTTTCGTCTTTCGTCCTCTTCCACTCTTTTCTTTTTCTCCTCCTCTTTTCTGAGCCTCTCGATCTCCACTAAGCGCTTCCTCCCTATTATTGACAGTTGCGTCGATATGAAGTGAGGAACCATCAAGTCCCTCAAGACTGCGACCCCCCCAACGTTGGCACAAATGAGCAAGCCTTCGAGGTACATCTCACTGTCCTTTTCTGCCCCCCCGTCCTTGCAGAGGCGCAGGAAGCCCAACCACAATCCCATACCGTGGGCCTCCAAAGTGACTGCCTCCATGCTCCTCGCCGCCCTCTCCAGAACAAAGATTTGGATTTTGAGGCACTCTCTCGCACGCAAGAAGCGCTCGCTCCGAAGTAAGACGTCCCCGACGGCTATCGTAAGCCCCGCAGCTCTAGTTCCAGTGCCCCCAGCCGCGACCAAGCTTCGCAAGCACTGCAAGGCAAGCTTTCTCTCCTTCTTCTCGGCTTCCTCGTCTTCCAGCACCGCCTCCAAGTAATCAAGCAGCAATGCGACCCCTCCGTCCACCCTGAAGAATCCCTCAATTACTTCCTCCCTCCCTTTTTCCAGTCCAACGGTTAGGGTCCTCGTCAACTGAAACGCGCTGCTTCTGCTGCACATGTACATTCTGTCACCCTCGAAGCAGCTCCTGTCGAGAGTCTGAATCTCGACGAGCGTCTGCAGCAGCGCTTTGGCGCACTCACCCCCCCCCCCCGACCCCCAGCCGAGAGCAGTGGCCGAGTCGGCAATCAGCCAGGCAAGCAAGCACCTGTGCACTTGGATTATTACCAAATTTATGACCCATTGCAAGCGCTGTTGCGGAGTGGCCTTGAGAACGTCCCTCCTCCTCTGAAACCTCAGAATTTTCTCCTCTTGGAAGTGAAGCTTTCTCATTAAAGGGCGCACAGCGCCAACGACATCGGCCAGGGTTGTTGCGGGAGGGTACTCAATGGAAGTTATAATCGGAGAAAACTTCTTCCAGCTGCCCTTCCCTCCCATGCCCACCTCCAGCAGCTTCCCATACAATATCCTAGCGGTCTTCTTCACGTACATTGTAATCCCGATGTTGTCGCCTTGGCTATCTCCAACAATGTCCTCGATGGTAACCAGAATGTCCTCCCAATCGGGACTGTGTGCCTCGCGCATGAGCTCCAGACACTCTGGCTGGAAGAATTTCGGAGAGAAGGAGACGAGAAATTTCGGACACTCGCAGCCTTGATTTTCGTCCTCGACGAGCTCCTCGTCAATCTTTCTCTTTTGGCTGCTCGCGTCTTCGCTCTGGCCGCTCCTGTCGTCGACATTGGCTGCCAAGATTTTCCAAGCGTCGGGAGCGACAAATCTTTGACCTATTCTCCTTCCCAAATTACTCAACGCTTCCGTCATGGGGCCCACCGCCCCCGGCCTGTGCGTCCTCTGTCTCATGGTGCTGTTCCCACTCCTCGTTGACTCGCCTGTCCTTGAAGTGATTGAGTCGATTCCGATTCCAAGGTTCTTCTGGCGCTTGGGCAATTTCGTCGTGGACTTGCTGACCAGGACAGTGTCAGACTGCACTTTCCTCGCTGTCCTTTGAGAAGAGTATCCTCTGTGCGTGTGCCTAGCCGTGTTCGCAGCACTATTTGAATTCGACCCTGCAGCGAGTCCGATTCCTTCTCTTCTTGTGGATCTTGACGACAGGAGAGGATTAAATGGGGCACTTTGGGGGGGAGGGGGGGGGTTAGAGCACGAGAGGGCATGGGGAATTCTGAATGCGTCCGTTCCGGTCTCCTCATGTTCCATTCTCACCTCCCTGCTCCCCCTCCGCCCCCCCCTCCGCCGCCCCCACCCCCGCCACCATCCCCCCCATCCCCCCCCCCCAGTGCCACGCTGCTCAATCGCGACGACAGCATACCGAGCCGAGCCGACGTCACTGGCGGCTTTCCGATTCCTTCCCTGATGGAATTCAGATTTGACGAGCTCCCGCCCCCCCCAGTTCTGAGCTTTAATCCTGGGGCTACAGTCGCCGTCCCCCCGCGCCCCCATCCTCCTGCATCGCCTCCTTCTGGAACGTGAAGGCATTGAGGAGGTTAAGTTGGGGTATTGAGGGGGCTGTTGTAAGGTTTTGAGTGGTCTCGATGTCACCACCCGCCTCCTCGAGGTCGCCCTTTTGTTTGTCTGCGACAATAGCGAGCAAAGGAATAGCGTTACTCAGCGGAGGCTGCTTTTCCCCGTTGGTCGGAATGCTCATCGGAAGCTTGCGGAATGATACAAGAGGGCTTCGAGATGAGATGTCCGTTGTTAGCGTGGGGCTGATTGATCTATAGACTATTGATTCGTACTCCTCTAGCCAGGAAGGGATTTGCATCGTAGGCATTGCCTTCTCGTCAAAGTTGACAAGCGGAGTGTGCGCATCAGCCAGCGATTTTGCGATCCCGGCAGCATCGACAGGCACACCTCTCTCCGCCAAATCGTTTTGCAGCGTCCTGAGCTTCGTCGACGCTTCACTGTGGCTATCCATTGCCAAGACATTTGACATCAAGCCGCTGAAGTACGCAGGAATGATTTTTCTGACATCCGATTCCGAAGTAGTGCGCACCATCAGCGGGCCAGTGTCGTATGCAGTTTGGTAATAAAACGTTTGCGACGAGGCGTCGAAAGAGAGAGAGGTGACGGGGTTGAAGGAAGGGAATACCATCCCCTTGGTCTCATTCTGTAGCTTGCAGTAAGCCGGCACGCACAAGATCTCGGATGAGAACAAACCACTTTCCGATAAAACAGCGCGGGGAGATTTGTCGACGTTGAGGACCACTTGTTCCTTATCAGAGACTTGAATTATGAGCCCGAGTTGGACTTCAGGAGGGTTACTGCTCGGAACAAACGCAACCTTGCAGTGTCCTACCGGTAAATTGTCGCTCAATCTCCCGTCTGGTGCGTATGTTGCCTCAACATCGTCAACACCTAGCCCATCTTCCCCCTCTGAAGCATCGAGGTATATTTTAGGACTCTTTTTTAACAGATTAAAAGAGGGGATTGAGAGTTTCCTCGCCTTGGGTGCTTGTTCGGGCGAGTAATGGAGCGTCTGAAGTTCGGATGGCATTGCACCTGATTCGCGAAAGCAAGGGAGTACCCCTTAACAACAACAAAAAAGTTTGCAAAATTCGACCAAAAAAGTCAGAATTCAAGAAAAGGAGGGTGGATAAGGAAGTCGATTTGTGACGGTCAAAAGAACAAGTTGCCGTGATTCATATTCTGGGGTTTTCCTTGATAGGTGACAGATTGAGTCGTCAGAGTACTTGTAGAGGTGAAGGCACAGCCAAGGTCCTCTTCGAGTGTCTTTCTTGTTTGCCTTTGGAGGCATGCCACTGACGTTGAATACGAATCAAAGAGAAGGTCGCAGGTTACAGCGGCCAAATGTTAGACCAGTAAGAAGAAGAAACGCACTGCTTCCGAATTCAAGGGACTTTGCTCGCCTTCAAGCTTTCGGTGAGGTGTATCATGAAGAGAGGGGAGGGGCCGTCGAGGCGAATGTAGAAGTGAGTAGCAATAATTTCCGGTCGAGGGTTGATGAGAGGGTGCGAGAGTTGGAGCAAGAGAGGGTAGAAGGTGGGAGGAGGGGAGAGCAAGCAGTGAACAGAGACAGGGGAAGGGAAACACATGAAGGACCAGAGAGTGATGATGATGGGAGCGATTCCAATAGGAGCTCGGAGGGACCTGAAACCTAAGGTGCAATAATTGGCTCAAAAGTGTGCTTACTTTACAACAACATACACGCAGTTGATTATGGTGTATCGCTTAAAAAGTCGCGCCTCCTCCTTGCCCTCATCCTTGTGATTGCAAATCTATGTGACTCATCTCGTATCTGCCTGAGCATGAGAACCCCAGGCTCGTCGGGAGACTTGTTGAGGGGGCTGAGAGGAGTGTCGGAGTTACTAAGAGCAAAAACCTCTTCGTTCCTCTTCGCAATGGCACACACAGGGACGGTGAGGTCATAATTGGAATCCACACCCGAAACTCCCACACCAGCTGCCCTTATCCCCTTGTACGCTGCGCTGAGCTGACCCTTGCCTCCATCTATGACAACGAGGTCAGGAATGGCCCATTCACTGTCTGAATCAGATTCATAAGCCCTCTTGAACCTCCGCTCAAGAACTTCTTTCAAACTCCTGTAGTCGTCGTTTCCCTGGAAGGACTTGATGTTGAATGTGCGATACAAGGACTTTTCCGGCTTACCGTCGATAAAAACGACTCGACTGCAGGTGGAAAACTCGCCCTGGCTGTGGGAAACATCGTAACATTCGATGCGAGAGGGATGTGTGGGGAGATGCAACATGGTCTTGAGGTTTTTGCTCCTCTCTGCAATCATCTTCTTAGTTGTCCCTCGCTGTTCCAACGACAAAGGCATGATCTCTCGTATCTCTTGTGCCGTTGCTGCCAGGTTGTCAGTCACGAATTGCATGGCAACGGCGTCGGTGTTCTTGTTCCGGCCTCGCTTCGCAAGGGATCTTACTTTCGGGGGGCGAATAGATGTCTGAGAGGGGTGGAACCTGAAAATGTTCTTAAGTTCCTTGGTGCTCTCCGGGGAGATGGGGAGCATGGCGAGAATGGAATCTGGAAGGAAGGTGAAGGGTAAGGATGAGAGCTGCTCTGGAGTGTCGCAGGCCAAAGGATCCTGGTAGTGCCGCTCAAGAGCCTTGAAGATGATCGTGGAGAGCTCTCTTTCCCTTTCTTCCTCAGTCAAGCCTGCCGGCAACTTGAATTGGAAATCCCTTTCCCCTCTATAAATTCCCTTGCGAAGCTGGCAGACGCGGACCAAAAACTCTCGGGGGGATTTCTTGTCAGGGTCAATGGGAACGATTCCGACAATGTCCCTGCTGTGATTGACTTCCTCGTCGAAAAGGAGGTCAACGCGGGGAGAAGAAATCCTGGTTTCCTCCGACTCGAACAGGACCGCCTTGCAATTTTCGAACTCCTCCAGGTAACGGGCGGTTGCCTCTGCACGATTCTCCCCGTTTTTCGCCTCAAAGGCGAGCTTCCGAAGGTTGTAGTCGTCCTCTATGGTTTCTAAAATCCTATCCGCCTCCTGCGACGTCGAGTACGGGCCGTAATACTCGTACCCATCGGTTCGGTAGGACGGCGGAGGAATCTTTGGCACACGCTCGAATCTAGGGAAGTCGTCAGATGTTCTAGCCACAATATACGGGAAGGATACGTCGTCCTTCAGGGCGACGTTGTAAGGAGGCTGGTGCAGGTTGATCAGTTTTGCCTCCAGATTTAGGGCGTCCTGCTCCGTGGGGGTGATGATATACTCAACCCACTTGACCTTCTTCATCATCTCGTTGATCCTCGGGCGTTCATCCTTGCCAGTGAGGTAGGACCTGCAGCGGCTGCTGAGATTCTTCGCCTTCCCTATGTATAGTGTCACGCCATCCCTCTCGGTCATCCATTTGTAAATCCCAGTCTTGGCAGGGAGGTTGTAAGTGAGCTCTTCGAGTGTTGGGTCCAGGGCAGGTCGAGGGGTGGCGACGACTTTAGTTGATCCCTTGGCTTTGTGAGGCGATCGAGAGCGACTCCACTCAACGTCGGATCCCAGCTCCTCCACATTCATCTCTTCCCGGAAGATGTCAAAGATGGACTTGATCTCTGAGCCCTTTGCAGAGATGGGAATTTTATTGTTCTTAGAGTTGAAGCTCGCTTGCTTCTCACGCCTCCAGTTAGTGGTGTCGATAGCCGACTTCATGGCTTTTGTGATCTTATCAGCGTAGAATATGGCCTGCCCGTTGACGTTACGAGCGGCACGGCCAACCATCTGGAGCAGAGCAGTCTCGCTCCTGAGGAAGCCCTGGTTGTCAGCTGACATGATGGCGACAAGAGACACTTGGGGGAGGTCTATACCCTCGCGCATGAGGTTGACTCCGACGAGGCAGTCTATCGTACTGTTTTGCAAAGACTTTAGAGCGTCTGCTCTTTCCACCGTGTTGAGGTCAGAGTGTATGTACGAAGCTTTCACGTCGTTCTCCTGCAGGAAAGTCGCCATGTCCTCAGCGTCGCGCTTCGTCAAAGCCATGGCCAATGTTTTCTCCCCCCTGCGAAGAGGGGCGGGTTAGGAAAATGTTTGAGGGATACGACTTGTGCCTTACCTTTCGCCCCTACACATACATTCTTACCTCTCGGCCCTCGTCAGGATCTCTCCTCTTAAGTCTCTGAGTTGAGTCTTCGTTGGCCTTACGAATAGCTCGGGATCCATAATGTTTGTCGGACGTATCAGCATGTCCACTCCCCCGTCCGAACTGCTGTCCGTCTCGAATTTCCCAGGCGTCGCCGATACGAACAGTCCCTGGTCCACGCGCTCCCAGAACTCCTCGTCCTTCAGAGGTCGATTATCGAAGGCCGACGGCAGCCTGTACCCGTTCTTGACGAGAGATACCTTCCTAGCCCTGTCTCCTCCGTACATGGCCTTAAGCTGGGGAAGGGTCACGTGGGACTCGTCGACTACCAGGAGCCAGTCTTTAGAGTCAACCGACCTACCCTCTACCCCCCCCTTTCCCGACATCTTCAGGTAGTCCAGAAGTGTCTCGGGTGGTTCACCCTTGGGCCGTCCCGCAAAATGCCTGGAGTAGTTCTCAACCCCCGGACAGGTGCCGGTCTCCCTGAGGAGCAGCAGGTCGTTCGTAACCCGCTGACGGAGCCGCTCGGCGGCCTCGAAGTTCATTGAATCCTTCAGGTTGGCCGTCTGGACATGCATCTCACGCTCTATCGCGTCACAGGCCTCGATGGTCCGCTCCTTGGGGGTGACAAAATGACGTGCTGGGTAGACGAAGTACTCGTCCACCTCAACGGTGGAGTCAGGGCTAGGAGCGACAGAAGTGTCCAGGGAGAAGGCTACCTCATCTGCTGCCGACAGGGTCTTTATTATCTTTGATATCCTGCCTGTCTCAAAGTCAAAGCATACCTCGACAGGAAATGTCTCGTACGGGGGCCAAATTTTGAGGGTATTATTCTGGTAGTTTGGGAGGAAGTTGCCGCGCTTCAGGTCGTACATGTTCTCGGGAGTATCGTAGAGCATCTTAGAGAGGACGGACTTGTAGAAGTTTATGTCACCGTGTGATCCCACCTGAAAGGGTTGGCAGGTGATAGAGATAGAGATGGGGATAGTGAGCAAATTAGAGCACTACTTAGCAGGGAAATTTAGCTTCTTCTCTCTCACCTGTATGTTCTGCGCCGCCTCTAGGTAGTCACTTGGTAATCCCAGTCCGTATATGCAGGACACGCTCGCCACAATCACCACATCATTCCTCGTGAACAGGGCCCTAGTGGCCCTGTGCCTGAGGGAGTCAATCTCGTCGTTTATGGAGGACTTCTTGGCGATGTAGGTGTTAGAGGACTCGATGAAGGACTCAGGGGTGTAGTAGTTGTAGTAGGAGACAAACAGCTCGACGGAGGAGGTGGGAAGGAAGGAACGAAGCTCACGGCAGAGCTGGGCGGCCAACGTCTTGGTGGGACAGAGGATTAAAGTGGGCTTCTGGAGGTTGGATATTACGTGGGACATCACGAAGGATTTCCCAGAGCCTGTGGGGGGGGGTGGGGTGGCAGATGGTGGAAAGTCAGAGGTAAATTAAATACTTGATAACATTAGCCTCACTCACCAGTAATACCCTTCAAAACTGCAAACTTCTCGCCTCTATTAAGTTGATCCGTCAACTCTGCTATAGCCTCAGGTTGGTCCCCAGAGGGTTGGAAGGGTGATTTGACAATGAACTTGTTTGAGGAAGTGTTGTTGGAGTGGGGTGTATGCTGCTGTTGTTGTTGCAGTAATTTCGATGACGATGTTGTTGACGTTGTTGATGAGGACATTGGCGACGACGTTTCATTCCTATAATACAAGCGTGTGGAACATATTTGAAGTGGATGACGAGGAAATATTCGGCCTGTTTTCTTCGACAGGATTTTCAACATTATTGAGGGACTTGAGAACGTAGGGAAGGGAGCAATGGGGAGAAGAAAGCCTAAATGGGGGGGGATTACAAAGAATAGAACAATTAACGTGGGAATGGTTCGACTAGAGAACATCCCTGAAATGACTGGAAAGTCGGAACAAGATGACTAGGTCAAAGTTAAAGACAGGTCAATTTATTATTTTTTTTAATGAATATTGTGGTTGTGTTGTAACAATAACACATTGCGATCTGGTCTATCTATCAATACTGTTACAGACCGAGTCTGACGCAGAACAGAAAAATTCAGGCCAAAAAACGATTATGTCTTTGAAGGCTTAAGCGTATATATAAATTTCAAATGTGTATTAATTGATTATTCTGAATATTTAGTGCATTCAATCGAGAAATGCTTGATGAAATAGAAGTAAGAATATTTAAAAATATCTTTTAAGTACAAACAAATATGTCTTATAGCTCATTGATCACAATTAATATTCAATTACTAGATTTAAAGAAGAAAAAACAAAATTGAATAATTTGAATTTTAAGTATTTGAAATATTTATCACGCTACCTTAAACTTTAAATTGTTTTTATTATTTGTATGAAATTAATAATTTTGAAATTTGGAATACTCCAAATCAAATTTCATCAATTTTCAATTTTTCCGGACGCCACTGGCACTGTGGCGTTACGATACATCTCTTTTGCTTTCTGTAATTATTAAGGTGACTTCACCTGACCCTCCACTGTCTCTCATATCACTAAGTATAGATGTTGAGCATTATTTTCAGAAAAAATAATTTCACTCTCCCCTTCCTTTCTCCCCAACCCGTCTCCTCTTTCCTCCCCCCTCCTCCATCTCCCCACCCCCCGCGCCTCCGAAGGTGACTTTCTTCCTCCCCTCTTTCCCCCCCCCTGCCTTGGCAAGCCCCCCCACTATGCCGCACAGGTCGAGGTCCTCCTGGTCAACTTCCGTCCCCTCCTCCTCCGCCTTACGCTTGAGATTATGCCTTGCGGCGGCCTGCTCTACAAGCTTAGCTGACATTGTATTTGGCATTATACCCGACCGACGTCCCCTTACCCTAGCCCTCTCCACCCCCCAACCTTGAGCATCGCCTTGTTTGGCATGAGGTTTATCATGTCCGCCCCCTCCCCCTTCTTCTGCTTGATCTTCTGCTTCATCTTCTGCTTCTCCTCCACCTTCTTCCTCCTTCTCCGCCTCCGGCTCCGTCTCAGTCTCCGTTTCTCTCTCCCCCCCCCCAACCTTCCCCCCATCTACCCCCTCCGAAACCTCCCCCCCACTTCCCTCCTCTCCCCCCTCTACCTCTTCGACCTCCTCGCCCCCAATTACCTTCTCTATATGTTGCCCGTCCCCATCCATGTTTTGATTTTCCTTGAATGTTTGTACAAACAGCACCCTTCTTTAACTTTTCTTTGCCCAAATCTTGTGCCTCCCTTTTGACCCCCCACCTGTGGAAGAAATGTTTTGGCTGGTTTTGGGCTTTAAATTTTTGTCGTTTTAAGAGATACCATTTTGGATTTTTTAGCTTGTTCTGTTATCACATGGTCACCCTGGCATCTGGTCATTAGCAGATCTTCCTAAAAACCTGAAATTTCTGATCTGAAAATCCTCTGGGACCTGAAATTGAAATCCTCTGATGCAGTTCTTCGTCCGTCACCGCTGCATTTCACGTCTTATTTCAAGTCTTATATTTCAAATCATGCTTCCCCCTCTCCCCTCCTTGGCTCCCCTCCTAACCACTTTCTACACGTCATCTACCACCACGCCTCCTTCCACCTCCTCCCAATCCCCCGCCTCAACCCAAGTCTCCCCCATCTCCTCCTTCCCTCCTTCCTTCAACCACACCCCGTGAATGGGATCATTCCCTCCAGACTTCTCCTCCTCACTCCCATAAACTGCCCAGCTCATACCCCAGCAGTCATACTTCCTCCCCCCTCTTACCCCCCCCATCTCATCTTCCTCTTCATCCTCACCCCTCCCAACTTCAATCTCCTCCTCGTAGTCGATCTTATACACCCCAATCTTGTGCTGGACGTCGTCCTTGATGCCACCCTTCCACCCCCTCTCCCCCACGACTTTGCCATCGACCAAAACCTTCTTCCCAAAGAAAAGTCGCATCACTTGTTGCATGGGGCCTTCCAGTACCTGCTCGCATCTGATCAGGTCGCTACTCACCCACAGCCATCCTCCTATCCCACTCCTTGGGTTTCTTTCATTCGCTTGTCCAATGAAGTGACGGATGGATTCCATGTTCCTCGCAGAGGGATTCAGCAAGGAAGTGTAGGTGAGACGGATTAAGGGGTTCGTCGGGGATATTAAATTCCTGGTTATGCGGGGAGCAAGGACAGGATCCCACATTTTTGGTAGGTGGGGAGAGGGGGAGGAAGAGAGAGGAGAAGGGTCAAGGCGGGTTGTTGTTGAAACCATTGTTTACTTTTATTGTCGCGTGTTGCAAAGAAAACAGGCACTTAGGGAGGAAATGGACGAGGGTTAGAGCGAGAGGGAATGTTGGACAAAGGATTGCGGTTTCAGGAAGATTTACAGCAGTGTCCAGAAGATCCGGATCAGAGCGATCAGAGAGAGTGGTGTCATCTTTATTTTTCTATTTTAAAATGATAAAAAATCTTAAACGACATTTTCAACTGACAACAACAATGTCTATGGACTGTAAGATCTATGCGCAACAGAACGAAAAAAAAACGTTCAACTTTAGCCGTAGTACGTGTTGGGGAAGACGGTGCTAATGGAGGAGCATCCTTCCGAGTCCGAGAAATCTGCTTGGTAAAGAACCTCGTGCGGCTGTGTACTCGTGGTATCGTTGTAGTAGAACTCCCAGTGGAGCGTCGCGTAACTTCCTTCCTTAGCAGCCGACAAGCAGTCGTAGATCTGGCCCTCCTGGGAGCTGTAGCTACCCCGATTGTAGTGAAGGCTCTGCGGGAAGATATTGATGGGCTCATTCCCTGGCCCTCCCAGATGATGTGCTAGAATGTGCCCTGCGTCCACGTTATCAAGGCCATCGTCCTCCATCGCCCTGGAATACTGCGATGATCGAAGGTTCGGGCAAAGGGATGAGTGAAGCGAGTAGCAAAAGAGTGTGGGATTATGGACGAGGATCCCGATAGCTCAGAATCAATACACATTTCGCCTCACACTTTGCCTCACACCCCTTCTCACCTCCTGCGTACATGAACTAGTGTCACTTCCATGATCTAGATCAGTCTGCTGCAGCAATACGTCAACCTGAGCCACCCGAGGGACATCGCGATCGCTTGTTAGCTCGTAAACATAAACACCAGTCGTACCATTACCAACAATCAGCTTGTTGACCCCCTCCTCGGGGCAGGGGGTTGTGGTGCAGGTGCAGAGGGTGGTTGAGAAGGTCATCGGCAAAATAAAGAGCAGCAGCGACAACACGGCAGAGCAAATAGTACCGGAGAAATGCATTTTCCGGCTTTGGAGGGCTGCACTTGTGTTGTTGAAGAGATTGTTCAGAAAACCCTGGAAACCGCGCAGGAGGAGGGGGAATTGGGGTAATAAATGGGGTCCTAGATCCGAACTAGAGAATCTTTAGGTTTGAGGAATGAATGATGATTCTTTTTTTGCGTGTAAATGCACGACAAATTTAACCTTACCCCCTCCCCCCCCCTCCAGCTTCCCCTCCCCCCTAAAGCATTCCGTTCCCTCCCTTGTTCGCGCTGCTCATCCTCTCAAGTGTGGTGATCTGCGTTTGTAGCTTGGCCACCCTCGACTCCGCCAGCTTGTGCTTGACGAAAAAGCCTACGACGGTTCCTATGAGGCCCACAACCACGATGACCCCAGCCATCTGTGAGAGGGTCACGCCCCCATCGCCACCGCCCCCTCCTCCAGTCTTGATCTCCTCGAGAGTCTCGTCGACGTCACCCCTGGCCATGTTGAGTCCCTGGAAGCTACCCTTGTCCTCCTTGGAATCTTGCAGGAAACCCATCTCGTCGTCAGCCATCCTGAGATTGAAGCCTACCTCAGTGTAGTCGCCCTTCGTCCAGCCCTCGAGGGAGATGTCAAAATCGTTAGCCTCGCTCGTAGAGGTGAGGGGGTAGACCTTGAGCTTGAGTTTCCAGATGTACCCGTTGACGGCCTGCATCTTCCCCTCTACAATAGTCCTGACTGCGATTCCCAGGGGCTCCAAGAGCTTGTCGAGTGCCTTGGTCTCCTCCCCGACAATGTCGGTGGACGACGCGGCCTCGTAGAGCATCTCTCCTAGCTCCTTCGCGAGCTCGACGTAGACCTCGTGGGGGGGTCCCTGGTAGTCGTGGACAAAGGGGCGGGCCCACTTCTTGATCTCAGTCATCAAGTCGGAGGAGACAATTATGCCGTCGACAAGGGCCGTGGTGAGGCCCTGCAGGCAGAGGACACTAGGCTCCCTCATGGCTTCCTCGAAGCCATCGATATTGGAAGGAATGATGGTGCAGTTATTCCTGTCCATGGCAGTCTGGGCCATCTCAATGACGGAATCGGCGATCTCCATGTCGACGTCGAAACCGGGCTTCCACTCGTCGAGGAGGTCCGACTCGTCTAGCCACCTCCCCACGAAGCTCTCTTCGTCGTGAAGGTAATCCAGCCCAAAGTCAGGATCCTCCGCCAGGAGCCTCCTGTAGATCCTCGAGTCAACGTTAACGTTGGACCAACCCCAGCCCGCTTTCTTGGTGCTGACCTCGAGGTACCCAGACTGGGCCCATCCAGTTCCCCACGAATTCTGCATCTTCCAGTACTCCTGCGCGCGTCGAGGGGTGAGGGGTTAGGAGGGGTGTTGTTTTGGGGGGTTGGGGTGTTAGCTTCAAAGTTCCTAACCCTTTGGCAGGCGTGCCCCGCTCAAGCTCACCTCTCCGTTCCTGGTTCCCCAGCCAACGACCCTGACCGCGTGTCCTCCCTTGGTCCCGTCGCACTCAGACGTCTTGTCCCTGCAGCTTCCCCACCAGCTGCAGACCCTCTTCTTCTTCTTCCTGCAGCAGCTGTCGTCGCCCCCGACGTAGGGGAGCTCGTTGTCGCAGTCGCTGCCGAACCACCCGCCGAGGTTGGACCCCATGAACATGAAGTCATTGTTGACCTCAAAGTTGTACCCGAACGTTCCCTCCGACTGGAGGTAAGTCTTCAGCGCCGCGACAGCGGTGTCGGAATCGATGTTCCCCAGGGTCCTCCAGTCATTCGTCCCCGTCAGCTTCTTCCTCGAGCAGCTGGGGTTCTTGGCCTTGCTGGCTCCGTACCAGTTCCCTCCGCACTCGAGGCAGTCGTCCCCTAAGCAGTACCATGGCCAGTCCACGTTCCCCTCGTCGCAGATGCCGTCGGAAGCAAGGTAGTCGAGATTCCTGTCCACCCACCCCCCGTTGCACCCCCCGTTCCCCGGGCTGTTCATGAAGTCCTCAGCCTCGCAAGCGAGCTGCCTGATGGAGAACTTGCTCGACCCCGTCTTGCAGCTACGCTCGTTGGCTATCCCGGCGGCGGCCCAGGCGTAGCAGTCACCGCAGGAGCCCTGGTCCCCGACCGGGGACTTGCAGCCGGAGTTGCCTGCCTGCCAGTCGAAGTTCACACCGAGCTGACGGATCTGCCGGTACGCGACGTGACTGATGGTCAGCTGACGACGGGAGGAGGAAGAGGAGGAGGAAGAGGAGGAGGAGGAGGAGGAGGATGCGGGGGGCCTAATGACGACAGAGGGTGCTTTATCCTGAAACTTGAACGTCCCAACAGCTACGTCCTCAACGCCCCTAATCTTCCCCACGTCAACGGTCCTAACAGTTTCCCCCCCATCGTGTTTGACGACGACCTCAAGTAGATCCCATAGTTCTTGGCCCTCCTCCCCCTCTTCAAATTCGTCTAAAAGGTCACCCCCAAAGTTCACGTAAACCGTCCAGTCATCAGCGCTACCCTCGGCGTTTTGGGGAGAAGGGTGATCGGGGACGAACCAGTCATCCACGTCTACCTCAACACCACCAACACCGACGACCTTGGCTATGGAAGATGCTGTGGAAGCAGAGGTGTCCAGGACGCCGGGGCTACTCAAACGCAAACGGCGGGAACTGCAACTCTCACCGAGTACGGGACCGGTGTGGAAGTCACAGTGGTGGACGACCTTTTTTGAGTGTTTGAAGTGGTTGGGGGTGTGGGGGGGGAGGAGGTGTGAGAACAGTGAGAACAGTTACACGATTCATGAGCCACAACATCTACCGCAACACGGTCACCCTTACGCGTACAATATTCTCGGCCTGATTGTGCCCCCTCCACACCCCCTAACAACCTCACCTTCTCATTTAGGACCCTTTCTGCTGGGAGGGAAAGGATCTCAGACGAAGACCCCAACAGGATGAGTGGGATTAAATTGAACTTCATGGGTGGGTGATCTAAATTGAACGGTTGTGGATGAAGGTTTAATTATAGATACGGCGTTGTGTGTGTTTATTTAAGTGGTTGACGTATGAATGAGGAGTATTATTATGTGTTGTATCCTAACAGGCCGAGACACCTTGAGAATCCCAGAATCCAATTGAGACTCGGCCTAAAAGAGGGAAAGGGCTTAATTTTCAATCACTTGAAATCCTCAGGAATATCTCCATTAATATGCTCATTTGTGAGGATATTATGGTAAGTATGTATTCGTATGCTTTTATATGTATATTAAAGGGGCTGCGTAGTATTATAATATGCGTAAATGAGATATTGAGACAAAAAATGGAATGTAAAATTGGGGAGAGATTTGGTTGCCCGATATATTGCTATTACACACACACAGAGAGATACACACTTACGCACACCCTCACACATATACTCACACACACACACTCACACACACACACTCACTCTCACACATACAGGCCTTCAACTGGCCAAAGGCAGCAGACTATGGAGGTAAAATCAGTGTGCTCTCCTGCTTCTTTACTGGCATACTATCACTATTCATGGGAGGGGTAAGTACTATACAGAGGAAGAGGAGATTAGAGGAAAGGAGAGGAAAGGAGAAGAGAGGAGAAGAGAGGAGAGGATATTAAAGGAGATCGAATTGAGAACAAAGAAGGAGGAAAGAAGAGAAGACGAAAGAGGACAAAAGGACGAGAAGAGGAACCGGCTTTGGGGAGGAAGGGGAGGAACACATGGGGAAGAAAGAGTCTGACACAATTAAGGACAATTGGGGAAGATATGATGTTATGGAGAGAGGTTGCCGCTAAAGTAAAGCAAACGCAGAAGCAAACCTGACACAAACACGACCCAACACGCCTGCGAGCACCAAACACTTACCCCCCTCCCCCACCATCTCACCCCTCCCCTTAGAACGCGGGAATCTCCCTATACACCATCTTCGTCGGCTTCCTCGTTGCGTCAATTGAGGTGAGATCGGGCAGTGATAACAGAGGAAGCCCGTAAGAGAGGATCACTAGCCCCTTCGCACGGCAAATATCGATAAGGGGGAACTAGAGAGAAAACAAAAGCAACACAGCGGAGGAACATGATGGTGAATATCTGCAATACACCACCCCCCAACACCACACACACGTACACGCATTCATACTTATCGCGTACACACACACACACACACACACACACACACACACACACACGCACACACACACACACACACACACACACACACCTGCATCGGCATGTTCACCTAACCCCCCCCCCCCCTCCACCCCCCCCCAACCTTCAGCTCCCCCTTATCTACGTGTGCATCCCAGCCTGCTCTAAGTTCCGGTCTGTAGCCATAGAATCCGCCTTCCTCCGCAACGGTTTACTCCGTTTCGGTATCTACCTCGCCCTATCCATCTTGACATTCCACTCTTCAACCTTAAACATAATGTCCGGTATATTCCTCGTCGCTACGGGCGTTGTATTCCTGCTAGGTTGGGTCGTGGGGAAGTACGAGGAGCAGGAAACGGGGAAGGGGACGACGTATAACGCGGTGCCGGGGGAAAGAGTACCCATCAGCGGAGCGGGGGGATTCGTACCGGGGGGAGGGGGAGGGACGAGTAATACTAAGAATACGCAAGGGGCATACGACTTTTAAGAATAGGGGAGGGGGAGGGGGGGGGGATATAAGGGGTAATGGTTTTGTTATTTTCACGAATTAACAATACATTTTAGATCCGAAAGTTCGAAGAAGACACCCAGGTAAACCAAATCTAGGAATTCCTATCTTTTTGGCCAATTTGGACTAACAGAAGCACACAAAACAAACACTTGCTCTTTTATTCACGTTCTTTCCCCTACCTACCCCTTCTCTCCCCTACCTACCCCCGTCTACTTCATATATTTCTCCATACCCCCCACTAATTGGAGAGAATTTCCCACCTCCCTCAGACCTCCTCCCCGAAACCTTGCCTCCTCCAACCCTATTTTGTGCCTAAACTCCTCCTACACTAATTCATCTACCTCTCACAGTCTTAGGGCTACCCCTTATACACTCGTCTCTTTCCATCGAAAAAAGTGTTGGGGTCTCTCGAACACCAAGGGTCTCTCTCCATCGGACAAAGGGTCTCCCTCCATCAATGGTTGAGCGTAAAGCAATTTGCCACGGTCGTTGGATCTCCCCCAAAAAGTTCTCTCATAGCAGGATTTGCAGAGACGATAACAAATGCCAGGAACCTGCACGCGAATCAGCAAAGGTTCGTTCAGACAGCAAACTCAGAGATTCGAGTTGGCAGAACTTCTATCTACCTTTGGCAGAGGAGGAGGAGGAGGAGGAGGAGGAGGAGAGTCTGGGATGCCTCATCGTGAAGAAGAAGAAAAAGAAGAAGAAGAAGAAGAAGAAGAAGAAGAAGAAGAAGAGAAAGCTAGATGGAGGCGCCGCTAGCAACTTCTTCGTTGCTGCCAGCAACTTCTTCGAAGAACCTCTCAAGGCATTGGGTGGGGAGAGGAAGATCACGAACATGTCGCATTGCGAGACGGGTACAGAGAAAGGTGAGAATGGGGGAGGAATGTAGAATCTCTATCCGTCACACGCTCTCCTTACCAACCGCGCCAATACTAACCCTCCAATGTACTTCTTTTGCAAATCACGCTCGTCGCAGATTGTACCAACATCTACCTTATCCTCACACTCTCCATCTTCGTCCTCACCGCGTTCGGAGGGTTGTGGGGGTACCCTTGGGGCTGTTGGGGTGCGGAGAGTACATTGCTGTCTGCACCCGTAGCTTCTGGGAGGGATGGCGGTGCTTGCGCAAAGGTCGTCAACACAGCAGGTGAGGGGAGAAGGGGTGAGGGTGGGGAGAGGGGGGTGGGAGGAAAGGGGGAGGGAAGGAAGAAGTGGATAACGAGGGTGCATTCACGCGTTCTAATCATCCTCACGCTACCCTTTGCCGTCCTCTTGCGCAGCCCTAAAAACTGGGGCAAACAGCTTCACTGTCGTTGACGCTCAACCTTGCCTTGAGCAGGACGAGGTTGCTGGAACCGATGCTCGCGTCGGCCCCCGTCTCCCTGAGCATGATAAGATCAAGAGCTACTACGGCGTGTGCGTCGAGTACACGATTGGAAATCAAAGCGTCGTCCACGAGGATGTTGCTTCCAACCAACTTCACGCAGAGGAGGTGGCTGATGTCCTGGACTACTCTGGCGAAGTTGGGAACGTCACAATGTTCACCTCTGCGCTCGCGCCGGCTACTACAAACTCTGAAAGTAAGAAGAATAAGACCACCAACACAACCGTCGATTACGCCCAAGGAGACAACGGGAGCGCTATGACCTGCAATTACCCCAAATCCTGTGAGGACGGAATTGGGAGTGAATCAGGGATAGACTTAGGAGATCCTTTGATCGCATCAGGTAAGGGCTTGGTAGGAAGTCCATATGGGGACGCAAACTAGATTCTAACACCCCTTCGCAGTCATTCCACATCCTAATTTCCTCTTCGCGACAGACACTTCCTCCGAGATCCACACCCACCTTCCAGGCCAGCGCCACTTGCTTCATGGCGATGTCGACACCTTGGTCTCCGACAACCTCGGGAGCAGAGAAACGGAGGACTGCGCCAACCCCGGAGATCGTGTCCACGTCCACCAACCGCGCGCACCCAAGATCTCAGATAACGCCACTTCCTTCCAGAGGCACCTTGAGGACAACTTCAGTCCGACCCCTTCGTGGTTAGACAAAATCGTCGCCACCCAACGCCTCATGCTCGAGGCGCTCGTGCTCGACACGCTTGTCACGACCGTGAGTGCTGTTACAGTTGAAGCACAAGCAACCGCCAAGCAACTACCGGATATGGACTACAACATTGAGATATTCCTAGTTGTCGTTGATGACAAAGCGCGCACTTCAGAGGCCTTCAAGACCATCCCTGCTACTATCGATGAGGGAACGAGCGCGTCTTGTTCTGAGACCTGGGAAGGTAAGAGTGGGATGATGGAGAGAGAAAGGCATTTGTTTTTATTTATTATTGACACCACGCTGCAAACTGTACTCTAACACCTAATCGCAATTGTCAACTCGGTCTATGCAGCTCTCGAAGGCAAGGGAGACACTTTGCTGATGAATATCTTCCCTTCCCCGAGCACGAAGTGCTGGCTCCTTTGCAACAACGACAACATCAAACCTACTGATGAGGGGCTTAATCTCGGGCTTCTAGGAGGTGAGGAGGAGTTAGGGTGGGGGGGAGGGGGGAGAAGGAAGGGTTGCCTTTGTAAACCGTCCACTTCTACGGCTACGTTCATTTCCTCACCCGGCTCCTTTTCCCTTCCCCCCCCCCCCCCCCAAGTTGCTGGCGGCGAGGCGCCCCACCTTGAGATACAGCCAATCCAGATTGCTTCGACGCCCATCCCGATCGGGATCGTTGTCGATGATCCTATTGCGCAACCTGCTTCGACACCCATCCCGACTAGCCTCATCATCAATGATCCTACTACGCAACCTGCACCCAGACCCCCTGCTGGAGAAGGTAAGTAAGAGAGGATAGTAGAGGAGGTCTAGGAGAGGTCGGGCAAAGTGCTACACACTTAGATTCTAACGTCCCAGTCGTAGTCGCCTCGGTCCCGACCAACCAAGACTTTGCTCCACTTGGAGTTAAGGGCGCCCCTTTGCAGGAGGACATCATTCCTTCGGATCTTCCAAGCATGATGCGCCGGTTCCAGAGTGACAACGTCAAGGCTTCCTCTTTGGACGCGATTAGGGTCGTTGAGAAACTTGTTGCTGCTACGAATGAAGCATTTGCAACGGTTCAAGGTAAGAGGAGGGGGGAGCTACGGTAACTGAGGGGAGAATCGAGCTGTTATACAGCAACTGCAGCTAATGCAACGTCTCGCTTCTCTCCGCAATCCCAGCCTCCTTGCCCTTCCCCGCCTCGCAGAATCCCTGCACCCTCGTCGTCAATGATCCTTCTGCGCAACCTGCACTGGAACCCCCTGTGGGAGAAGGTAAGAGAGAGGGAAGGCTGGCCACGTGCTACAAACTTAAATTCTAATGCCGCAGTCATCTCGCTCCTGACCAACCCAGGAAACGCAGCTCTCGGAGTAAGGGGTGTCACTTTGAAGGAGGCTGTCCTTCCCCCCAGCGCCGACCAGGGCGATGAGGACAACGTGGAAGCTGCCAGCGGCGAGGGGCCCGACCTTGTGCTGCTGACAATCCAGGGAGTTCCGACAACCAGCGAGACCAGCGCGACGCAAGCCCAAGTTCCCCCCCCAATCATCTTCGTCAACATTGTTGGGATTGTGACGAAAGGTGAGTCAGAGAGAGAGCTGCGGTTAGATTGTGACGATGATTAACTAAACTAACCGCTTATGCAGTCACCTCGTCACCCCTCTCCCCTAGCGTAGACGTTTCAAACCTCGTTTCACCTCAGATTGTCGTCTCCATCATTCACGACACCGACCTCTGTATCAAGCAACGCTGGTATCTGGACGTTAACGCCAACATCTCATCTTTGAACACAACTCTGTTCGCCGACTTACCGGCGACAACCGCTACGATTAGAGTGGAGTGCACGACAGGTCAAGGTGAGGAGCGGGGCGCTTTGGTTATTGAGGGGAGAAGGGAACCATGATGCACGGACTGTAGCTAACGCGCCCATCTCGCTTCCTCCGTGAATTGCAGCCTGCCCTAGCCCCTCTTCTCCGCAGAATGCCACGTTCACAACCGGTGGGACGCTGATTGTCGTCTCGTTCAATGTAGGGCCGGATAGAAATTTCTGCTTCGACTTGCATAAAAGCGCGGAATGCACTTTTATAGTCGACAAGAAGACGATCTTCATAGTCTACTCAGAGAGCGTGATCACTTTGCCCACTCATTTGGATAGTTTTGAGGACGATGGAGGATCGAACGACGATTACATTCTTCCTCTTTTTCTTCCTTTTCTCATCCTCTATATTGCCGATTGGTTCATATTCAAGATCATAGGACCAAAGGCGTGCAATGCATCAGTCAGGAAGAGTGGAGGAAGGCGGTTTCAGGCACAAATTGGCTGTGGAGGAGAAATGAGAGCATTTGGAGAAAGACTGAAACATTGGATCATTCCATACCCAAAAAATAGGGTTTGCAGACGTGTGAAAGTGTCTCATATTTGCCTAATCTTTTGGACCTGCTTAGTCCTAGTCGGAGGGAGGTCATTGGCTGAGGTGAATGTTGGCGATATGAACGGGCTGTTCAACACTGTCAGTAATGGTGGTAGTAACACTGGCAACTCCATCATGGCGAATGGTGACACTACAATTCTAGCTGTTGGGTCGTATAAATGCCCAGAGGGGACTTGTGCAGCTAGTGATAGCATGCTGTACACAAGATACTTGAATGGAGAGGTCAAGTGTGTGGAGGACAATGCAAGCTGTGTGTTGGATGGAGAGAATGCAAGAAGAGGGATGACTGTGAGAGGAACTGGGAGTGGTACACTTATTCTCCGAGCTCTCACCTTCGACAAGGGGTATGCTGGTTGGGGTGGAGGGGTTAACATTTGGAGTGGTGCCATAGTGGACTTGAAGCTCTGTGTTTTCTCCAACAATAGAGCTACAACAGGTAATGGAGGTGGAGCAATTTATGTTTCTAGTAGTGGAACTTCTGTCAATGTCTACGGAACAAGCTTTAATGGAAACACAGCAGACTCAGGGAATGGTGATGATATTTACATATACACTTCTATTCCCACCATCACCATCCACAATACGTGCCCTTCTCCCTACTCCTCCAACACTCCAATCCAAGGTAAGACGAGAATGAGGATGGTGTAGTGTCTGTAGAACCATTCCTAACCCCACAACTCACTTTACGTTACCGTTGCACCAATTCCTATTCCTACCATTTCTTTTCCCAGGGTCTGCTTTGGGCACTTCCGGCACCGTCAACGGCAATAAATACTCGTACTCTGGCTGTCATTACTATCACTGTGATTCTGGTTACTACAACCCAACAGAGGGAGTTTCAAGTTCAAATTGTGCAGCTTGCGGCAAGGGCAAGTATAGCTCGTCCACTGGAGCAACAAGTGATGCTACATGCTCTGATTGTGGTGCAGGGAAGTACAGCACAGCCACTGGAGCAACCAGCGATGTTACATGCTCTGACTGCGGTGCAGGGAAGTACAGTGGAGCTGCTGCATCTACATGCTCAGACTGTGTTGCAGGGAAGTACAGTTCAGCCACTGGAGCTACCACTTGCACAGATTGCGGTGCAGGGAAATACAGCACAGCCACTGGAGCAACCAGTGATGCTACATGTTCTGACTGTGGTTCAGGGAAGTACAGTGGAGCTGCTGCTTCTACGTGCTCTGATTGTGGTGCAGGGAAGTACAGCCCGGCCACTGGAGCAACCAGTGATGCTACATGCTCTGACTGCGGTGTAGGGAAGTACAGCACAGCCACTGGAGCAACCAGTGATGCTACATGCTCTGACTGCGGTGTGGGGAAATACAGCACAGCCACTGGAGCAACCAGTGATGCTACATGCTCTGACTGCGGTGTGGGGAAATACAGCACAGCCACTGGAGCAACCAGTGATGCTACATGCTCTGATTGTGGTGCAGGGAAATACAGCACAGCCACTGGAGCAACCAGTGATGCTACATGCTCTGATTGTGGTGCAGGGAAGTATAGCACAGCCACCGGAGCAACGTCCTCATCTACATGCTCTGACTGCGGTGCAGGAAAGTATAGTCTTGGTGGGGTGTCATCCTGTACTGACTGTGTTGCAGGGAAGTACAGCACAGCCACAGGAGCTACCAGTGCCTTGACATGTGTTAACTGCCAAATAGGTGAGCCAGTACCTTTGTATTATCTTTCCCCTTGCCAAAAATCTCTCACAAACTCACTACATTGCTGCTTTTCCCTCTTCCATCAGGAACGTACTCGAATACTGATGGATCATCTTCCTGCACTGTCTGTGGAGCTGGAACGTACCAAGTCTCACAAGGAAGCCTATCATGCGATGTTTGTGCCGCAGGTACTTTTATTTCTGATGCTGGCACAGACTCTTCTCTCCACGACTCCCTCAGTGACTGCATAGTTTGCGGTGCCGGTAAGGTCCTTGTCGATGCGGCTACAATTGCATCACTCCACGACTCTGAGTCTGACTGCGAGCTTTGCCCCGAGAACACCTTCAATGCTGATGTTGGTACCTCATCTGCTCTGCACAATGAGCTGAGTGACTGCACAGTTTGCCCTCCTGGTATGCCTGGTTCCCTCGATAGGAAGGTTTGTGGTGTTTGTGTCAAGGGATCTGGGATAAGTACCGGAGTTGGTGCAAGCGGAGGTTGTGAGATTTGCAAGGTGAGGGTAGTATTGAGGACAGAAAAATAACAATCTTGGTAAACTAACTCGTCCCTCTCCCACATATATCATCCCTAACTTCCCTAGGCGGGCTACTTCAGTGATATTGAGGACTCGTCACCTTGTCAGCCTTGCTCCCCAGGTGCCTTCATCACAGATGATGGGGTCTCTGCTTCTGCACACGAGAAGTGTGAGGAGTGCAATCCAGGATCACATGCCAATGCACTGTCAGGGGCATCTGACTGTAACCTCTGCACAATTGGAAAATACCAACCCTCCTCTTCAAGCACTTCATGCCTTGATTGCGACCTTGGCAAATACGGAGAAACAGAGGGTTTGACAAAGTGTGAGGAGTGCAACCCAGGCTCACATGCCAATGCACTGTCAGGGGCATCTGACTGTAACCTCTGCACAATTGGAAAATACCAACCCTCCTCTTCCAGCACTTCATGCCTTGATTGCGACCTTGGCAAATATGGAGAAACAGAGGGGTTGACAAGGTAAGATTACTCAGGCTCAGGTAGAGCACGTAAATGAAGCACTTCACTAACGCACACTCCCTCTCCTCTCCAAATTCAGTCCTGCCTGCACAGGAGTGTGTCTACAAGGTTTCTTTTGTGATGTTGGAAGTTTCAATGCGACCCAAACACAGTGTCCTGCTGACCACTTCTGTGCCAAGGGAACCACAGCACCAGAGATCTGCCTCAGCAATTATGCGAGGACCTGCACAAAAGGGGAAGGAGAACTCTGTGATGACAACGCCTTGTGCCTTGGGCGACAGTGCTCAGGCCTGAATCTGACCACAGTTGCTTGCGAAGAGAACATATTAAACAGGGAAACATTCAGTGTGCCTGTTTGTTCTTCTCTCTTTGCGGCTGGTTTTCGATCAGAGGGTGATGTGGGCTGCAAAAAAGGCTCAACATGTGCAAACTTTCATAAAATTGGGAGGACTGTTGACGCACTCTTCAGTTTAAACCTCGCTGATGCAGTTCTTGAGGTAGTTGGAGCAGTAGTTACAGCAGCACAATTGATCACAAACTTCAAGCAATTGCACAAACCTTCCATATGGTTGAATCGCTTCAATGTTTACATTCTTCTTGCAGCCGACTTGATTTTGCAGTTGGGTGTACTTGTCTTAGCTACAGATGGAGAAACAAGGAGCTTGCTAGAAGCAATCAAAGGAGGAAACTGCTGGAGCCCTTACACCCCTGATGCAAATTCCGCGTTGGAAGGGGTAGGGGATGACCTCCAATTAATAATGGTTTTTGGGTTCATCGAGCTAGCCGTGGTAATTGTCGGCATTATTGCTGCAGTCATTGACCGACTGAGTGAGGATGAAGACAATGACAAGGATCGCAGCTTGAGAGACCGAATAGCACTCATAGTCAGTATCATCATGATATTCTTTGACGTTCTTTTGAGTGTTGTTGACTTTGCCATCTACACTCTGAATGGAAGGGCAGCCTTCAGGAAGTTGCAAGACTCGCTAAAGGAAGACGAGACAACAACAGGTTTTGCTGACCTCTCAAAGTGTTTGTGGCTGACAGAACTAAGCCAACCAACACAGGTTGTGTCGGAGGAAAACTGCCTGCCCTCTTCACACACTTATGAGGTTGAGGAAGGTTACGCGGGATGGGTAATCTGTATCATTGTGTTAACATCAATTTGGACATGCCTGCATATGTTGAGACTTGCTTTTGGTAATCCTTTAGTCACACCAACATAATGTGGATGGCAAAGAAAATAGAAAGGAATAAGAGAACAAGCATTCCAGTGTAGTGCCTGTTGGTGAACTAGAGAAAAAAGAGGACATAAGATGTGAGTGGGGTTTCAGCAGGGCTTGATTGACCTGCAGGATGGCGCGGGAGAGAAAGAGAGAGAGTATCTTGGGAGGTTTAGGGGGGAAGGGAGGTTCCAAGGTGATGGGTTTGAGATGTCAAAGGGGAGCCAGAGAAAGGGAGGGGGGCGGGCAGGGGGAAGGGGGGGCGTTGGGGCATGTTGGAAAAGGGAAAAGGGGGGGGGGGAGAGAGGGGAGAGGAGGTTCCAAGGTGATGGGTTTGAAAGGCCAAAGAGGAGCAGGAGGGAAATAGGGGGGGGAAAGGGGGAAGGGGGGCGTTAGGGGGTGTGGGGGAGGGAAAAGGGGGGGAGAGGGAGAGGAGAGATCAAGGAAAAAAAAATGCATTTACAGCAAACATTATTTGGTTATTTTAAGTAAAATGATGTAAAGTAAAGTAAAGTTCTCTTGTGGGTTATGAAAAGTTGTCTGTTGGATGATGGTCTGGGAGACTGGGGGTAAGGTCCAGGGTTAGGAAGTGTATTTTAGTAAAAAGTCAGTATCAGGAAAGATGAAGGGGATGAGATCAGATGAGATGGGGACATGAAGATTGAAAAGGAAAGATGTGAACAGCTAGGGAAAGGCAGTTGGTGAGGGTGAAGTTGGGTGGTTGGGGATGAATGAAAGGGGGCGATTGTGGTTCAGGAGAGAAAAGAGAAGAGTTGAGGGAAGAGAGTAGTGGAATGGAAAGGTATTAAGGTGAAGTGATGTGTGGGTGTGTGTAGGTGTGTGTGAAGATGTGTGTTAGGGGAGTTGAGAGGGAAGAGAATTTGAGAGGAGGGTATGGTATAAGGTGGGGGTGTGTGAGTGTGTGAGTGTGTGAGTGTGAGTGTGTGTGTGTGTTTGTATGAGTGTGTAAATGTGTTAGAGAAGTTGAGTGGAGAGAGTAGAGGAGAGGAGGGTATAAGGTAGCGCGGTGTGTGAATGTAAGTGTGTGAATGTAAGTGTGTGAGTGTTCGAGTGTGTGAGAAAAAATGAGAGAAAGAGGAGTTAAGAGAAGAGAGTAGAAGAGAGAAGGGTATAAGGAAGAGTGGTGTGTGTGTTTATGTGTGTGTTAGAGAGAAAGAGAGAGTGTGAGTGTGTTAGAGGAGTTGAGAGAAGAGAGTAGGGGAGAGACGGGTATAAGGTAGAGTGGTTTGTGTGTTTGCGTTGGTGTGAGAGGAAGAGTGTGTGTGTGTGTGAGTGTGTTTAGGGAGTTGAGAAAAGAGAGTAGTAAAGAGAAGAGTATAAGGTAAAAGTGTGTGTGTGTTTGTGTGGGTGTGAGAGGAAGAGAGAGTGTGTGTGTGTTAGAGGAGTTGAGAGAAGAGAGTAGGGAAAGAGAAGAGTATAAAGTAAAGGTATGAATGTGTTTGTGTGTGTGTGAGAGGAAGAGAGTGTGTGTGAGTGTGTTAGAGGAGTTGAGAGAAGAGTTTAGGGAAGAGAAGAGTATAAGGTGAAGGTGTGTG